>JZKD02S1776756.1:27061-52105 GCA_000966675.3 Picea glauca | reverse complement strand
TTGATCATAGTTTCCAAGTTGGAGATGAAGTTTGGCTTTACATTAGTAAGGAGAGGCGTAAAGGAGAAGGTAAAAAACTGAAACCAATTAGATATGGTCCTTTCAAGATTCTTGAGAAGATTGGTAACAATGCCTTCCGTTTGGATTCACCTCCTTATATGCAAATGTATGCAGTTGTTAATGTTGAGAATTTGAAATTGTATGAGCCTCCTTTGATTGATGATCAAGGAGAACATGTTCAGATTCCTTCTATAGATGATTTCTCCCCAGAATATCTTATAGAACTGCATGAAGACATAATCCTTGACAGGAGAATGAGAACTTCAAAACGGGGAAATGTGGAATATCTTTGAATTGGTCTTAAAGGCACAAATCCAAGCAAAGCCAAGTGGATTGAGGTTGGGAAGGTGAGGGAACTATACCCTCATCTTCAGATAGACTGAAAGTAGACTTTTGGAGGTCCAAAAGCTTTCCAATGGGGAGGTGTGATCCAGGGGATCAAATTTTGCTCAAAATTCAAAGTGCTCAGAATCGTTTCAAATCGAACAGGTGCGTAGGCCTTGTTGTCATGAATCCAACGCAACTCGAACGAGTTCAAATGGACATCGGATGAGTGAGATATCACGTTTTGTTCAAATTGTCAAACATGCAAAAAAAATTGTTGACTGTACAGTACGTACAGTTGCTGACGTGGTAGGGTCGTACGCTGACGTGGCAGGTGCTGAGTTGGCAGATAGTTGGCAGTTGTGAGGTCGAATCATATCTCGACACGTGGCACATTTTTGACAAGTGGGAAGGTGCCATGTGGCCCAGACATGGGCTACCACGTGGCACCGTATTTGATTGGTTGTTTAAAATTATATGGAGTCTGTGGGGATCGAACCCCGAACCTCCCATCAAGGTAGGAGCGCCTTCACACGGCGTGGGCTACCAATAGCCCACACATTAGTTCTTATTATATATATGGGTTTAAATATATTTAAGTTTGAACTGGTGTATATTCCGACGCGTGGTTGGGCTGGGGCTTAGCCCAGCCCGCGGTTGTGTTGTCAATACATATGACCGATGGTTAAAACATTGCGCGGGAGTTTAAAATTGTCAACAGTTTAATCCACGCGCCGACACTTGTCGATTGTTCATTCGATTTTGGACTTAGCCCTTTTGTGTGCAGGGGGGCGCAGTCACATGACCCATACGTCCAATGCCTTTGCGATTAGGGGGCTAGGTTCCCTAACCGTTCTATAGTTGCGTGTGTGTTGCGGTTATGTGCCCGGTGCTAGGTTTAAGCACGGAAAAAACGTGCAGAGGCCAGGTTGGACACACAGAGGTGCAATTTGGCGATCCAGAGACAACAAGTTTGAAGGGGAACTTCCAGGAAGCTTATCTTCTTCATTTTTTGGCCAAATCAGGTGCCGAAAAAGCCCAGCTAGGGGTTTTTGGACGTTCTGAAGCCATTGGAGCCATCTATTTGGCATTTTGAGCATTTTAAAGCACACATTTTAGCACTTTGATCAAATAATATAAAGATCCATTGGAAGCTGAACTAGGAGATGTAGCCTAAGAGAGGGGTGAACTCCTTTATCATTTGTTGTGTTATGTGTTTACTGTTCATTGTATTTGTTGGATATTATTTGCATCTTGATTGTGTATTTTTCTCTGAAATTTGTGTTTGCAAATTGATCCTTTTGCATAAGCACACTTAAATAAAATTTTGCAAGTATTTTCAAGAATACAAGCCTTTATCATTTTCAGATCAGGAGGGCATTGATATAATCAGCCCGGGTTTCAGAAAACCTTTCTAGTAAACCCAGTCGGGGTGCCTCTTTCGATTCTCATCTCTAGATATTGGTTCTGGTCATGTCTACCACCTGATCTAGATGGAAAAGGCCCCTCTCATTGAGATGATCCAAGCAATCCTTTGATAGTAAATGATCTTATCCGCTCCCGGGCCAAGGATCTGCACCAAGTCTTACTTTCCTCCCGTTGCCAAATCTCCTAGCTAATATGTTCCCTATAACTGGAAAATCTTTTGTGAGTGATTTCCAGATAATGGAGTAGTTGGTGGCTTCCTTTAAGGGGTTTTTGATCCAGTATTCAAAAGAGTATGGGCTGATGCATTTTTGGGTCACTACCATTACCCATAGGCTATCTGCGGTAATGAGCCTCCAACTTGCTTCTGCTGCTAGTGTCCTTGAAAAAAGGTGTATATTTTTTAGTCGCCAACCTCCTATCACTTTTGGCTTTGTTAGCACATCCCATCAAATCCATGGCAAGACAAAATGATCCTTTGTTCCCACCCATAGGAAACGAAAACAGATCCTTCACACTGTCTCTAAAATACCTTTTGGAATCCAAGCCAGTGACATCCAGTAGAAGGGGATGGCGTCCAACACTGATTTCATTAAAACCAACCTCCTTGTCCGTGAAAGCCATCTGAAACTCCATTTCCTCATCCTTTTCTCGAGCTTGGAAATTATCCAGCTCCAATATTCCTCCCTGTATTATTTGGTTTTAAATGAAAGCATAAATGTTGGAGACCATCATCTAGCGGTAGCAAAGTGTAAGGCAAAAATTTTCAGAGGCCAAGTACTTCCTCCTCCTCTAACAAGTTAACAAAGAGGGTGGAGTTATCAACATTAATCTGCATTCATGTAGCCTTCCCAAAGAGAGCTAGTATGGAGTTCAAGGTCACTCCATCCCCTCAGAAGCCATTGGAGAAAATGAGAACGTCTTCCACGAAGATGAGGTGAGTGATCCATAAAGTGGGAAATACTGCAATCCCCTGGAAATCACCCCTATCCTTTGTTGCTCTAATATCTCAACAAAGTCTTTTGCAACTAATAGAAAGAACAGTGGAGAGAGAGGGAATCCTTGATGTAGACCTCTCTTGGCCTGAAATAAAGGGCAAGTTGCACCATTCATGAGAACTGCGAACGAGGCAGATGAAACGCAACTCATAACCCAATTGATGAAAGGAAGCTTGAATCTGAGGTGGGTGAGAATCATCCTGATATATAACCAAATGACTCTATCATATGATTGTGAAAGATCTATTTTTAACACTGCCCCTTGGAGGTTCCTTGTTCTGATACTATGTAGTGCCTCCTGGGCCACCCCAATAGCTTCATGAATTTGTCGGCCTTCGAGGAACCCAAACTGTTCTTGAGAAATTGTTTTGGAGAGGACGAAATTTATTCTTCGACTGATGATCTTTGAAATTATTTTGTAGATCGAGTTGTAGAGGAATATGGGACGTAAATCATCCAAAGATGAAGGGTCGTCTGCTTTTGGTATGAGGGCTAGGAAGGTCGCGTTTAGAGGGGGGTGGATAAAGCCATTCTGGAAGGATTCTTCCACTACCTTGAGGATGTCATGTCCAATAAGTTCATATCAACCCACAAAAAATTATATTGGCCATCCATCTGGACAAGGACTCTTCTCTTTCTGGAAGTTATAGAGTACCTATTTTAGTTTCTCTTATGAAACCTCCTCCATGAGGTTCATGTTGTCCTCCTCATTCGCAAAGCAGGGAAGACACAAAGCTAATCAGACTATTGCATCGATATTAAAATGATCATCCTCTTTGAAGACGTTTTTAAAGTGATTAACCCCTGAGCTTTTCAACCCTTCAAAGGAGGAGATATCATTACCTTACTGATATTTTAGACTCCAATGGTGTTTCCCATTTTCTTGCCTTTGGCATATGCCTGGAAGAACTTTGTGTTCTCATCCCCACTTTGTAGCTAGATACCACAACTTTTGAGTCTCCACTCATATTCTCTTATGTCCATAAGTTGTCTACTTTTTCTTTCCAATGGAGGGATTCTTTTGATTTGACAGAGGCATAACCACCGTCATCTGATTCATATAAGGCTTGAAGTCATGATTTTGTATCTATCAGTTCTTGGGATTCCCTCTGGCGCTTTGCTCTTTCCCACTCTCTGGGGACCTTCTTGAGGTTCTTAAGATTGTTTATAAACTGTACAAATGCCCTGGTTGAGTCATCGAGAGGTTGCTAGTGCTCTTTGACCAGGGAGAGGAAGGATTCCTCCTTGAGCTGGGATGTGTTAAATTTGAAGGCACTTGCCAGTTTTTGTGAGCCCCCTGCAATTTCCAAAAAGACTAGAAAATGGTCAGACTCGCCACCAGATCCAATCCATTGCTTGAAAAGCAACTGGGCTTCCATCAAATTTTCACTAACTAAAAACCGATCCAGGGGATTTGCAATATAATCCTCCCCAATCCTCTTGTTTCTCTATGTGGGGTTAAGTCGGATGAGGGCTATGTCAATGAGTCCCTTTGCAGTGAATTTGTGAAGGAAATATGCAGAGAGAAAATATGCCTAAGATCTATGCCCCATAGATTTTTCCAAACCAATGAAGAAACTTAAATTCCCCTCCTACAATGAGGTCTTTAGACATAAGGAAGGATTTTTGAAAGAAGGCATCCCAGAAAGGTAAACGGTCCTGTGTAGGCTCAGAGACATTCAGAATAGTGAACCTCTGACCTAAGGCCTCATCAAAAAGATAGAATCCAAGCCCTAACTCAAAACCCTAGGAATTTTCTAACTTGATAGTCCTGGTGTTCCACCCTACTGCCAGACCCCCTGAACGCTCTCATGCGTATCATCCTATGAAGTTCTAGGTTTTGAAGAGATTTCCAAGAAGTAGAGTGATTGTTGAGGCTTATCCCAATGTCTCTTGTAGTAGTATAACGTCTGGATGAGTTGACTCCATCAGCCTTTGGAGAGAGAGTCTTTTTCGGGGGCTCGCTAGACCCCTATAGTTGAAGGAGTGTAGTTTCATTTTGGAACCCCTTATGGGGTGTGTGATGCTCTAAGTGCCCCAACAATAGAGATTTGTCTGTTGACATCCATATCCTCGGTTGCCCATGACTATGCCTTGTAAAGAGAACGCCTACCCCACCCCTTCCCCGTCATTGTCAAAGGAGGGTTACGCCCAACCCATCTAGATTTTTACTTATTCCACCCAGAGAAGGGATAGCTCAGCTCCTTAGTTGGTAGGCCACCAATTCCTTCTCGGAATCATCAGAAGAAAGTAGGTTTCGGTTATTACTAGGAGAACACTGGGTAGGGGCAGCTAGGGTTGAATCCCTAGGTAAAAGGCAAAGTTCGTAGGGAGTGAGGCGATGGAATTCAGGGAGGGAGTAACAGAAATATTTTTCAAAACCCCTATGTCAAGTTGACCCAAAAACAAAAACAATTGAGAAAGGAAATTTAAGAAGATATGGGAACGGGGAGGCATACCCAGATCGACCTGAATACCTCAATATAGAACGGTTACAGACGGTCCTGCCAACTCTGAAACTCCTTGTTAAATGCTAGGTCTGCACCTCTTCTCTCGTTTTATCCTTCAACCCATCCATATATCAACTTAATTCTAGCTTAGTTTCTTTTCAATGGTGTGTTGAGTCATTTTGATTTGTTCTCATCTTCCTTTCGTTTTTCATCATTTTCTTGCTCTTTGGAAGGTTAGTACATCTTTTGGTTTGAATTGAATAACACACATCACCATGATTTTGTCACTAGTGGGTTGCTAGCAAGTTAACCTAGGCCTTAGATGCAAAAATACACAGATTTCTAGAATATGCTTATTCTTGCAAACAACAGAAAACGTGTTGTTTTGTTGGTTTTAACATTCAGAAATTTCAAAAAAATTAAATTAAGCTATGTTAGCACTTCGCATGTGTGTTCATGTCCCTGAGAACTCGATTTCACGTGGGTTATCACCAGTTTGACCATCATTTCAAAATTCATGCTAAAGTCATGCAGGTTTGCGCCTTCAATTGTTATCATTGCGGGCTCATGGGTAATTATTGTTGCAGGTGGTAGAGTAAATCTAATTAACACATACATTCGGCCCAACATTTTCAGCAGAGGCAGTTAGAACGAGATGGCTTCTCCCTGAGATCACTAGCAATTGAACAGAACAGAGCCACAGGGGCACAAATTGTTCGAAGTCGTTCCAGAAATTAGAGATGTTTTCATCATGGCATAATGGTTTGATTTCATTTGTGCTTTCGAAGGGCACCACACTGGAGTGGCCCTGCTCTTTGCACACAATTTCAATGGGTTTTAGACCTAGCTCGGGGATACCACAATTCATATCACTAATCATTTTATTGGGGCGGCCTGCACTCTACCAATCAGTGGGGAGAGATGGTTCAAAAAGTGAAAATTGCCAACAGAGCTCTGCAACAAATTCATGGTGTCAGAACACAAAAACCCTGACTGGAATCAGGGTATTTCGATTATGTGGATTAAATATGAATGGTGGGGCATCCTCACCGCAGTCCAAAGGTATATTACACGTGAAGGACGTTTCTCAACTATGTATTGTTATCACCTATGTTTCCTTATGCACTTAAGTGGTGATAAATAATCAAACCTCCCTTTTTATTTTCTCAAAAGTTTAACGAAAATGTCTAGAAGGGTGCAAATCCACCCCGAATCTACTCACAAAAGTTTATATCTCCAGGGTTTTATAAATATCTGGGTCCTCTTTGCTTTGGATGAAATAGAGATGCCCTGGAAATATTTTTTACAGTCTGTAGGGTTACAGGAAGAGTAACAAGAAGTTGATTGATAGTCTGAAGAGAAAAGGGACAAGGATAACCCAGAAATGAGGGTTTCCCCTTAACCTAGGTGCTCCTCAAAACCTACCCAACAAACTAGAAATAAGAAAGTTGCACCCAAAAAGGGGGGTACCCAATATAAAAGGGACAAATCAATTACTCCAACAAAGGAAGAAACCCCTCGAAGGTAGCTAAGATCATCTACAACAAAGTAAAGAGAGAAGGAGGGTAGCAAGGTTTGTATAAAATAACAAGAAGAACAGGTCACCCCACCAGGTCCATTGTCACCTTAGCATTCCGAAGATGAGCTTGTGACCACCACCATGCATCAAGACAAAACTGCCAAGACAAAAACAAGGAGGCAAAATAAAACTAAAGAACATAGTCCCGATATTTTTGCTACAGAATTTGTGCATGTAGAAACCTTGATGAAGGAATCCCCTGAAGCCAAACATAGTAGAAAAAGGAAAGGGAGCAAGGACCCTGAAATTCTCAGTAAACCTAAGAAAAAAACCAGGATCACCTATCAATTAAGGCTAAATTCTAAAGCATTGCTTAATCCATCTTTGAAATACCATCAACCTATAGTAATTGAGGATGAGGACACTGAAGAGGAAATATCTATATTTGCCAATGTGGAGGAGATGGTTGTCCACACATTGAAAAAGATGATTGGGGATAAAGCAAATCAGAAACACATTAAAGGGGAAACTTCAGGGATAAAGTATGCAACTGTGAAGATAGAATACCCTATAGACTTGGATTTAGAACAAAATGCAATGGACCTTGGCCCAAATCTTGAGCAGGACTTTGATGGCATAACCCCAGATACAGAGCTAGTTCCTGAGCAAGTTTCACATGATACCAAACCAGAGATTAACGCAAAAATATTGAATATGCAGGAACCTGTGAGGGATACAAGTGACAAAAATTCTGAGGTAGCACCCAGATATGAGATGAGGTCAAGAAAAACTAAGTTGTACATTGACCTCAACAAATCTTCCATGGAGCAAGAACATGGGATAAAGGATAGAAATAAGGTGTAGGTCTTTATCAAACCAAAGGTTGAAGCTGACATAGGTATAGATGACAACCACCAAGTACAAATGTTGAAGCAGCAAATTCAGAGTTTACAACAACAGAAGCAAGATCTGGAAATGCAGCATACTAAGCTACAAAAGAAGTACTAGAAGCTGCAAAAGAAGCATTATAAAAAACTCTTGTTCTTGAAAGGGATAATCTAAAAGGTCTATTGTTGTCAAAGGAGAAATGATTCGGGACCTATGCTAGTTGATCCACCATTATTCAAGTTTGGCCTCCAGTTAGAGTGTACGTGGGCATCCATGCAGTCACCTGCCAGCTACAACTGTCGAAGGTATTTGTTAGGAGATTTTTTACTTTAGTTATCAAGAGTAGTTATAGTTGCACTTATAGAAGTTTTGTTGTTTTAGTTCAAGACATTGTTGCCAAGTGTAATAAGTAGTCATTTTCTTTTGATATGAACCATATTTTTTTGTTAATATTGAGTTAAAGTGAAGTCAAGACTGATACTTCCAATTAAATACACTCAGGTAAAAGGGATGTTTTCAAGTTGTAATGAAGGAGTGACAATCAAGTTATTTAGAGAGTCTATTTGTAATGTGAAGTTGAAATTTTGTTTTAGATCCTAGATAGATGGTCGAAACCCTCTTGGGGCAGAGATAAATAAAAAAAAATTGGAATGTAATATGGTTCAATTTTTGGGAGACCAAGCATCAAAATTTCGGCTGGACCTGAAGCATAAGACTGTAAAGTTTCCTACCCGATGCATATAAGTCTTGATGGCAATTTGTGTTTTCCTTCTCAAACCTTTATGTGTTCTTAATCTTATCTAGATGCAAGTTGGAAATATATGCAATGCGTAGTTTTCTTTCCTTTCAGTTAATATTTCAATAAATTGTTTATTATTATGAAACCTGGTTTCAACTATTGTTTGCAGTGGATAGTTATTGTATTATAACCTTGTTTGGATGATTTGTGTCAAGATACATGTTTTAGATTTGGAATATTATTTCAAGTCTTAAATTGCATACAGTAAGTAACATTGTATGCTTGCTTGTATTTCATTAGTTTTATTCTTTATATCCTTACATGTTCATCAAAATGCATGCCACCATCTAAGGGGAACCTACAATGATATTGTTTGAACAGTCCAACCAAGCTTCCACCCTTGAAAACCTACCTATCAGCTGACCAACAAACCTAATTCATTAAAACCAAACCATTCAAAAACTTGAGGTGGCCTAGCTCTGTCCTTTAGTAGTGAGGTGCAGACCTTAGGACCAACACTCCCCTTGCTAAGCTTGGACCCTCAACTGGAAAATAAATAAAGACCTCCATTGAAGGCTCAGAACCAAACCAAGACCCTTGGCCCGATGGTTCATTCCACCCCTGGGCATCCATCTCCTAAATCGAGAGAGTGGAGGCACAAGGATCTTTCATGGAGGGGGGCCTTCACTTCCTTTGATATCTCGACCTTTGGTCCTTCTTCTTCCTGCTCATGGGTAAAAGACAGTCAACCGCAATGTGTCCTACATAATGGCACCTGCGACACCGAAACAAAATGCCTTTGTAGTCTAAACTTTGGGAGAAATAATGGCCTTTCCACAATAGGTTCAGCTCTATTGCCAGTCCCTTCCACGCGTTCAAGGAATCCAGGATGCATGCCACCGACATTTTTCCTGAGGTAAGGAAAGATAAATCTGCATCCATGAAAGTGTCGATTGCTCCCCCTAGGCACCAAAATCATTTATCAGTCCAAATATCTAGTGGCAGACCGGGAAAGCGAACCCACATCAACATCTCGTCAATTCTTTCACGGCTAGCATCAAAGAAAGGGACCATAATTTGAGGATAAAAGGAGAGGAGTCAATACACCATGGGGTTTTAAGGACCCGTGTTGCATCCTCTACCCTACAAAAGATGAACATGAACCAACCCTTTGCTAAAATATTCAACGTCGGGAGCTGGGGCAAGGTCATGGACAAGGAGTTTGAAAACCAAGCCAAGAGAGAATTGAGACTTAGAGCTCAACCATTCACTAGCCCGACTAGGGTTTTTTCTGCCATATCTGTCACCCAAGGAAGCAAAATCTTGTCCCCTAGTGCCAGTGTAAGAGGTTTCTCAGAGACTTTGAGACAAGGGCGTTTGTGTCGCTTAGTGGGTTGTTGGGAAAGTGATTTCACGCTATGTGGCCTACCTTCCTCCTTAAAGAACTGTTCATGAATCTGAAGCCCTTGTGAGGCAGGAGGTCGTTTCCCTACGCCTCGACGTGACCCATCTGTTGAAGGAGGGTTTGCCAAATAGAAAGTCAGGATGCTTGTGAATGACTCCCTGGAGAGAAAACCTGCAAGTCCACTTACCATAACAATGGTTGTTGTAGTTTCGATGGGGGATTGGACCGACGCCAAGAAGACCTTGTGAAAAAACCATTCTTATTGAACTTCCAATGGACTAGGAGTCATCGAGAAAAGCGTGTTTAAGGGAGGAATCCCTTCGAGAGAGAGAACCGATCCCTCCGCAACTACAAAGCCCCGACGACTGAAAAGGGGTCTTCATCGCTGGTAGGAAAGTTGGACGCGGTAGTTGTATAGTAGATCTATGTCGGGGAACCAACCTCATGACCAGAAGGGGGTTGAGAAAACTCAGAGGGTGAGAGATACGTTAGGTGGGTAGCAAGAAGGTCAAGTTTTGAACCAAAATTGGTAACAATCGATTTGTAACCATCTGCATCCTTGGGATCTGACCTCCCTGCCCGAGATTCTGACACGTCTCTCTGGATACAGCCAATTGGCATCCACCAAGGTGACAAATCCTCTAATGGGTCCCAATTATAGTCCAGTAACTCTTCATCTTCTGCCATCCCACCCTCCTCTAGCTCGGAAAAAACTTTGACCAACGGGATAGTGATTAGCCCTGACCGCGTGAGAACAAAGGTTGATCGATAACAAAGCTTCAGGGGTTTAAGGCGATGTGGGTGGCTACGTCTGTGGCTAGAGATTTTCTATCAACTACATGACGACCACGAGACGACCTCACCAAACATATATGTCGAACAATCAACTAGTAGTCTAAGAAAGTCGGTTGGTGGATCGACTAGTCGACTAAATGACTTTGAGTTGGACATATGGACGGTCAGGTCTATCATCCTTGTCGATCCATCTAGACAACATGGATTTGACAGAGTCAACTCTAACCACTAACGGTTATATATGGACAATATCTTCCTGATTCCAAGGAAGTTGGTTAGATCTTGAAGCTATAAATAGAAAACCCTATGGGTCATTATTTGTGTGTGGTACAAGTGTACAAGATGTTCCCCATGCATTGTGATGTTCTTATCATAATGTTATATGCTTAAGTGTTGTAACAATGTCTTTAGACACCATTTGTTGTCTTTGAAACGAATTCCTCTTTGATTATCTACAACTATGTTTATTTGTTTCGTATCAGGTTCCACTCAATACCCAACATCGTATTAGAGTGATCGGTTGTGACCTTGCTTGTTGTCCGCAAATATTGTTAAGTCAGGTATGTTGTGTGGTTGACTCTGAGTCAGTGATTTGTTGACTATAACTTGTGGAAACAAATCAGATCTATCTAGATATAAAAGATGGCTTCAAATATTGATCCTTTAGTTTTGAATGTATCAAGTTATGCTATATGGGCAACAAACATGGAAATCCTATTGAAGAGTAAAGGACTGTGGCAATATACGAAGACTATAATTCCAGATCCAACAGTTGATCAAGAAATATTCATTATTGATGGAAGAAGGATGAGGTTGTGGGGTCACCATGACCTATATCTCGTGGGAGATTTGATTTCACATTAGTGGAATCAACTACCCTCATCAAGTCTAGAAGAAGTTGAATTATTTATTCGACAAGGTTGATCAAAGCAATGTTGTGCAATTAGAGAAAGAGTTGATCTCTCTTGATCCTCATTCTTTCGACATAATAGAGGACTATTTGGCATGTGTGAAAGAACTACAGTTGAAATTGGGTGAATGCGTAAATAATTATCAAAAGAAATATGGACAACTCATCAAGATGGTTCTGATGAATTTGAGAACACCATTCGACGTGTTCATTTTGACTTCCACACCAACTAGCAAGCACACAAAGAAGATGGTAAGGAGTACACCTTTGAATATTTTTGTGGCTTATTGATCATTGATGATCAATATTTACTTGATGAAGGCAATATTGGTGGTAAACATCAAGCCCACTTACTCAAGGGAAAGGGAAAGTTAGATCACAAGGAAAGAGGAAGGTTTGATACCCCTATACAAAGACCTATATGTCTCATCCATAAACCAAAAGGGAAGACAAATGCACCTCGTCGGAGTTGAAAGAATAAGACATGCCAGTACTATGGAAACAATGGACATGTGGAGAAGGTTTGCTACAGGAAGAGAGACAACCTAGAGGAGAAGGTCAAGCACCTTGAAGGAGACGTGTCGGTTGTTCGTTGACCTGTTGATAATTTCACCTTACAAATAAGAACTTCTCAAGCCTTGTTATCTCATTCTGGGAAAAATGAATGGGTAGTTGACTCTGGGTGCCCTCCTCATATGAATAAGGACACTTCCTTGTTCACGTCCTTAGATAAAGTTATGGAGAGAAAGAATTGTGTTGTTTATGACTTTGCTCTCGATATTGTTGGTGAGGGTGATGTTTCCTGTCAACATGGGATAATTTTCGATGTCTATCATGTATTGAATCTCAGTGCAAATCTATTTTTGGTTTCTCAATTAACACAAACATGTAAGATTGTGGATTTTTTTCTAGATCAGTTCTTTGTTCGAGATTTGAAGAAAGTTTGGTCGGTTGGAGGGTTTCTTGACCCGAAGGACAATTTGTATAAGTTTAGGGACACGACTCAACCCGACTCTAAATCATATACTCTTGCTACTCACACCAATAAAAGAAGTCAAACATGGCATGAACGATTCATACACCTAAATTTTTGAAGTTTGTGGTCAATGGAAACTCAAAATATGGTTGTTTGTTTACCTAAATTTTTCCCCACTGATAGAGTTTGTAAAGGATGTGTGCTTGGAGAGCACCATCAAACACCCTTTGACTCTAGCAAAGCATAGTGAGAACAGAACCTCCTCGAGCTGGTTCACAATGATCTTTGTTGTATCAATCTACCTTCCTTAGTAGGTATAAGGTATATCTTGATTTTCATTGATGATCTCTCTCATTTCACTTAGGTTTATTCTTCTAAAAAACAAGAATCTTGTCTTTGAAAAGAAATGTGGTCGACCCATCAAGTGCTTGAGATTAGATAATTGTTGTGAGTATGTGAATCAACCTTTTGAATAATATGTGGTTCGATATAGTATTAACTGGAAATGGTCGATCCCTCATAGTCCTTAGCAGAATGGCATTGAAAAATGCAAGAATCAGACACAAGTCAAAATGGCTAGATGTATTTTGCAAGACAAATATTTTTGTCCTCACTTCTTAGTTGAAGTTGTCTATTGTGCAAACCATCTGCTCAATCGCATCTCAAATTGATTTGTTCCTTCGGTGACTCCATTCGAACGATGGTGTGGAAGGAAACCCTCAGTCAACTACCTCTATGTGTTTCGATGTGTTGCCATGGCTCATATTTTTGATGATTGCAGAAATAAATTGAATGCAAAGAGTCATGCTTGCATTGTGATGGACTATTCTAAAGAGTCTAAAGCCTCTCAACTAATTAACCCTGTCAAACGATGGATCATATGAGAAGAAGTGTATGGTTTGCCGAGAAGTCTTCTAGTATCAAGTTGTTGAATCCCTCATATCGATTGTTACAAGATGGTCACCTTGATGTTGTTTCCGACTCTAGATCTCTTGTTCAGTATTTTAGTCCTTCGACTGGAAATTCGACCTTTGTTCTTGTTTCGACTGAACCTTCAACCTTTGAGTCGATTGGTTAGTCAATTTATGTTTTGACTAGTCCGCCATCTCCATCGACTAAAAATATTCTAACTTCTAATCGACCTTATATATTGAACGACATTTCACCTCTTTCTTGTCTACCCAGACGGGCTACTAATACCATTGAAGCTATTGGTTCTGATGTCGATGATATTTATTCAAACCAAAAAACTCACAATCAAAAACAACATGCCAGCGTTGCTTTGATGAATCATGTGCTTGAAACCTATGATCATGTTAACTACTCAGATGCACAAGGACAACCTGAATGGGAGCAGGCTATGCAAACAGATATGGATTCTCTAGTGAAGAATCACACTTGGGATTTAGTTCCTTGACCTCAAGGAAAGAATTTTGTGAAGTGTCGATGGGCCTACAAGACCAAATTTACCTCTGAAGGTGTTTTTGAGCATCATAAAGCTCACTTGGTTGTGAAATAATTTTCTCAACAAGAAGGCATCAACTACACCTAGACCTTTGCCCTTGTTGCAAAGATGAACTATGTTCGACTGATTCTGTCTCTTGTTGCTCAATTTCGATGGAAGATCCATCAGATGGATGTAAAGAGTGTTTTTCTTAATGGCGAACTATCTGAATAAATTTTCATGGAACAACCTCCTGGCTTTGTGACAGATTCTAATCTGGTTTGTCGACTTAAAAAGTCTCTTTATGGTTTGAAGCAAGCTCCTAGAGCTTGGTATGTTAAGATCGATAATTTATTTCTTCGACTTCGTTTCAAACATTATGAATCTAATCATAGGTTGTATGTACTCCATACTCATGGAAATACTTTGATTGTTATTGTATAAGAACATGGCCTTGTCATAACTGGCAATAACATTGATCTCATTATTAGATTGAAGAAACAACTTGTTGACTCCTTTGACATGGCATATCTTGGTATTTTGCATTATTTGTTGGGTCTTCAAGTATTATCATTCTCTGATGATTTTTTCATTTCTCGATCTAAATGTGTACTGGACCTTTTGACACTTTTTAAGATGGTCGATTGTAAGCCATGTGCTACCCCTTTTCAATTTGGAGTTAAGCTGAGAAAAAACTTTCAAACTCCCAAATCCAATGCTACTCTCTCGTTTATCTTACTCACAATCGACCTAACATTTTTTTTGTTGTTAGTGTGGTTTCTCATTTTATGTAGGATCCTGGAGAAAGACACTGGAAAGCAGTCAAAAGCATTTTTTTCTATCTCAAGGGTACCACTCATCTTGGTATCAATTATTGTTGATGTTCAGATTCGTTGGTCTGATTCACCAACTCCGACTGGAAAGGCGACAATGATGATCAAAATTCCATTTTTGGCTATGTGTTTCACTTCAATAACAAACCGTTGGTTTGGTCATGCAAGAAATAGAAGGCAATCTCCTTGTTGACTACAAAAGCACAATATCGTGGCACCGTTCATGTAGGTATGAAGGAAGTATGGATTTGTCGATTTATGGGTGAACTTGGATTTCTTGTACATACCTCGAATACATTTTATTGTGACAATCATGTTTCCCATAATTAGATGAAACATGTTGAGCTCCATGCTCACTATTTGAGACATATGGATCATGAGAACGTTGCCTCTCTTGTCTATTGCAGAAAAAATGATCAGGTAGATGATATCTTTACTAAGCCATTATTTGAAGCTAAGTTCATCAAGCTCCATATGATGCTTGGGCTTCAAGAAGTTGGAATTATTAGGGGGTGTACCACTCACTTAATTTCACCTCATGAATCTCCAGAGAAGTGTGTTGATGGGGGTGTTGGAACCTCATATAATGATGGTTAATCACACTTCTCTTGGAATCAATCAGTCAGGCGGTCGACCAACATCTGGAAACAGTCAGTCGAGCAATCAATTGAATATCTACACAAGTTGGTCAAGTAGTCGACAAGCCTGTCAGCCACATATTTGACCAGTAGTCGAAGAGATTCAGTTGGTGGATCGACTAGCCAAGAAAACGACTACAAGTTGGATGCATGGACGGTTGGGTCAAGCATCCTTGTCGAGCCGACTAGACAATGTAGATTTGACGGAGTCAACTCTTACCACCAATAGCTATATGTGGACAAGGTCTTCATGATTCCAAGGAAGTTGGATATATATTGAATCTATAGATAACAGACCCTGTGGGTCATTATTTGTGTGTTTTACAAGTGTACAAGATGTTCATCGTGCATTGTGAAGTTATGATCACGATGTTATGTGCTTAAGTGTTGTAACAGTGTCTTTAGACACCACCTGTTATCTTTGAAATTTATTCCTCTTTGATTATCTACAATTCCATTTATTTGTTTCATCTTAGGTTACACTCAATCCCTAACACAAGGCAAATAATAACAATTTAGATTGTTATGATCCATTATTAGACTTAACCAATGTTCACCATATTCATGACAAATACATGCAACATTATCACCATACATGAGCAAGAAAGAAAGATGTGACATTGTCCAATACATCAAGTCTCATCGTCATAATCATCAATGGAGCACTACGGTTCTCGTCATATGTACAACATTATCATCACTATGCCAAATCAAATGAACCATGCTATCATCATCATGAGATAGTCAATGGTGGGCATATCCACTATGTAAGGAGGATCATCATGCAACAAGCTCTTTGACATATAAGCTCTAGAAGACCAATTTGAAGTGTTCATGATCAAATGTGAATTGTAACATCATGCCACTAGGAGAGTGGTGCTTGCATTAAAATCTCTAGCATGTGATGAGACGGTTAACTCTCATATAGTATGAATGGTAACAGAGGAACATTGAAGGTAAAAGGAGAGATTTCCATTTCTTTGATTCCTTAATTGATTTTTTTTTTATGAATTATACAAGTATTTGCATGTTACCCAAGTGGAAAGTCAAATTTAATATGAGATTATGGATACTATAGAGCATCATTATAACAAAGGTACCATTGTACTCTTCAAGTAATGTGAATGATCAACCAATTTAGTTGGAGTTTAATATGACAATAGGTGAAGGTGAGACAATGGAGCTTGGTGGTCGGACCGCTCTTGTTGGACTGGAAGGTTGGCTCACCTATGTTTGTATATGAAGGATCTAGAGAAGGGCTCAACCTAGAAGAGATACCCCATGGCCTAGTGGTGGTCTTTTGGGAGCATTTAAGGACCATTGCTGAGGTAATTTTTTGTCTCAATATTTTTAATTCAACTTGGGTCCACCTTTTAGAGTCCCTTTAATTGTGCTTGACTATTTATTGGAAGCATGCCTTAGATTTGATAGCAATTATCATGTGTCTTGGTGATAGTTCCAGATCTTAATAAATTATCTCATATCAGTGTTGTTTATACAATCATCTAAAGAAAAGAAGCCAATATAGGCTTTAAATAAAAATAAAAATAAAAAATCATGTCAATGGTAGCATTAAAATTTCCCTTTACCATTTTATGGATTTGTTCTCCTTCAACTTGAGAGACTTCTCATATATGGATCCACAAATGGTTGGAAGTCGAATGCCCACCTCCCCTTCCTCTGATCTTAAATGGAGAGAGAGAGAGAGAGGCCATTAACTCTAACACATACACACATCATGGAGAGAAATTTTGGAAAATAACTCCCTTTAGTACTTTTATCCTTTCCATAACTAGAGAGGGGCATATTTTGCATGTTTTTATTATTATTATTGATATGATCTATGACAAGATTAAAAACTCCTATTATCTAAATTTGATCCACTCTTTGTTCCACTACTATCCTCATCAACATTCAAAGTGCATCCAATTATACCTATACCCAATTATTTGTTCTCATACCTAGTGCTACTTTAAAACATATTTTATAGTCTTCCTTTAGAAAAAAAACACCTTCTACCCATTTATCCTATGGTCCCTTTGACATGCCATGTCATGGACCAATTTCCTATATATGAAATAAAATAAAATTTTGAAATAATACAATTTATAAAAGGTTAAAATTAATTACTCTCTTTTGTAACTTTGTAAACCATGGGAATAATAAAGTGTCATGACTTAAAATATGAGGAATCTATACTTTTTGATACTTTTTGATATTTGGACTCACTACAATAATAAAGTGTTATGACTTAAAATATGAGGAATCTATACTTTTTTATATTCGGACTCACTATAATAATAATAATAATCTAATTTTAAGGTCGCAACCAAGCTATACACCAATTTGGTGTATGTGACCCCCTTGTTTATGGAACAAGGAACTCCCCCGGGCAACTATTTACTGTTAAAGTCTACGAATGTGTACATACTCTACATATTGTATATTATTTAATATGAGGCATTTTTCTCTAATAGGAGCATTGAAGGAGTTTGCCTCAAGGAATGGAGAGGGGATATGGATTACCATGTATATGAGGGGTTTTTACCATATTGAGCACGTGAGAGATTTTCCATGTATATAAGGTTCACATAAGCAATCCTTACAATGCTGCGAGAAGCAAGTACAAGATTACTAATCCATGTTGGTGCACCCTCCAATAGACATAATTCCACATTTGTACCAAATAAGTCCTTTGTACTTGCATTTCTATGTAAATGAATTAAAAGGAAGGAAATATTCTTTAATTAACAAGTTGAATATCTATTTATTATGATTGTCTAATGGAATGGTTATTTGATATTATCTTGCTATTAATTCATATTTTTATGTTGAAAATCACATCAAACTAACAATGTGCATGCCTTTTCTTTCCTTACAAAATAATTATTATGTAAAACATGAATTATATAAAATATTCTAAGTTAGGGAAAATGTTCCCTTACATTTTGCATTAGAGATAAGTTTTATATTTCTCAATTTGAAAGACCTAACATTAAAAAAATAAAAAATAAAAAAATATTGCACGTCTTGGGAGGATTTGAACCTCCATTCCCCTTAAAAGGGTGATTTCATTACACTATAAGAGCATGAACATGTGTGTTATGATCCAGTGCCTTAAAAATGATAAAAAGTCAATAATTACAATTCACTTTGAGGGGAAAACCTCCTTTTATAATATATCCACTTCATAATACAATATGAGATGAGATGAGATGATCCTAAGACTAGGTCTCCTTGGTGTGTGTGTGTGTGTATATATATATATATACATAGGGTGCAATCATAATGAAAGGGTGTGATGAAGGGGTTCAGAGCCTACATACAAATATAACACAAGAAATGTAATAATTCAATAAGGGGTTTTATACATAACATGGGATTTTTATGGGGCTTTGTCTAGGGATTAACATTCTCCCCCCACCCCTAAACAAGTGTTGTCCTAAACACTTGACAACCATGGGTGTCTATGCATGAAGAAATCATCTTCCCATGTCACCTCTTCCACTGGTAGGTTCTTCCATTTGACGAGGTACTCTGTAATTGCTCGATTTTGTAGCTTCTTAATACTTATTTCAAGGATTGTTTATGGTTCTAGTATGATTTTCCCTTCTCCATTTATATCTGATAAAGTAGATTGCACTAGGATCATGTCATTGGTTATCTTCTTTAAGTAAGAAACATGGAATATTGGATGTACACTTCCTTGTTATCGATGAATAGCATGGGCATGATCTTGAGCAGGTGGAAGACCCTTAAGGATCTCCTCAAATACCTTGGAATGATTGTTGATAACTTTTTGGAGATCCATTGGAGTAGAGGATATTGATGTTTGAACATCTATTGAGCTCAAATGTACAATTACACCGGTGTCCCCTTTTGAGTAATTTTGTCATGTTGTTGGAGCTTATCACTTTAGAGGGTTTCCCTTGGATACCTCTAAGTTCAATTTCCTTGCCTTCTGAGGAGAATCTCATGAAAAGATCTTGAAAATTAAGGGCCATTGTTCCCAATGATTGTAACCATTGGACCCCAAATACAAAATCAACACCATCCATTTTGATGGAAATCATGGGACTATCCAATAAATACTTATGATTCGGCGCCTTAAAAATGATAAAAAGTCAATAATTACAATTCACTTTGAGGGGGAAACCTCCTTTTATAATATATCCACTTCATAATACAATATGAGATGAGATGAGATGATCCTAAGACTAGGTCTCCTTGGTGTGTGTGTATATATATATATACATAGGGTGAAATCATAATGAAAGGGTGTGATGAAGGGGTTCAGAGCCTACATACAAATATAACACAAGAAATGTAATAATTCAATAAGGGGTTTTATACATAACATGGGATTTGTATGGGGCTTTGTCTAGGGATTAACATGCCCCCCCCCAAAAAAACAAGTGTTKTCCTAAACACTTGACAACCATGGGTGTCTATGCATGAAGAAATCATCTTCCCATGTCACCTCTTCCACTGGTAGGTTCTTCCATTTGACGAGGTACTCTGTAATTGCTCGATTTTGCAGCTTCTTAATCCTTATTTCAAGGATTGTTTATGGTTCTAGTATGATTTTCCCTTCTCCATTTATATCTAATAAAGTAGTCTTCACTAGGATCATGTCATTGGTTATCTTCTTTAAGCAAGAAACATGGAATATTGGATGTACACTTTCTTGTTATCGATGAATAGAATGGGCATGATCTTGAGCAGGTGGAAGACCCTTAAGGATCTCCTCAAATACCTTGGAATGATTGTTGATAACTTTTTGGAGATCCATTGGAGCAGAGGATATTGATGTTTGAACATCTATTGAACTCAAATGTGCAATTACACCGGTGTCCCCTTTTGAGTAATTTTGTCATGTTGTTGGAGCATATCACTTTAGAGGGTTTCCCTTGGATACCTCTAAGTTCAATTTCCTTGCCTTCTGAGGAAAATCTCATGAAAAGATCTTGAAAATTAAGGGCCATTGTTCCCAATGATTGTAACCATTGGACCCCTAATACAAAATCAACACCATCCATTTTGATGGAAATCATGGGACGATCCAATAAATACTCCTCCATATTGAGCCTAATACTATGACACTTCCCAGAACAATTTATGGTACCTCCATCTACAATCATTACTTGGAACTCTGGTGTTGGATATACAAAGAAATTGAGATCTTTTGCTAGTTTGCAACTGATGAAGTTATGGGTACTACCAGGATCAATCAATGTTGTTACCTTTTCCTTTTTGATATATCCTTCTATTTTGAGGGTTTGTGGAGTACTGATGTCGACCAATACATGACAAGATATTGTTGGAGTAGTCTCTTCTATCTCTAGATCTTGTGATGGTTCCAATTCTTGATCTTCTTCCTTGTCATTGTCTATGTAGAAAACTTTCTTCTCACTACATTTATTCCCCTTACTATACATGTTTTCACAATTGAAACATGATCCCTTTTCTCTTCTTTCATCCATTTGTTGAAGTGTCAACCTTGTCGGTTGAGGTACGATTGTCTTATGAACCCCAAAATGATTTTTGCTTCATGTGTATGCTCCACTAGTCGACTTGTGTGTAGCCTTATTCTTGGCTTGAATATGACGAGCATATTGCATAACTTCCATAATATTTGTAGGGAGTCTTCAGAAAATCTCATGTTTAATGTCCTCTTTTAATTCACCCATGTAAGCTTGCAACAATTATTTATCACTTATGTCATCCACCCTTGTGTCCAATACCTGGAATTCTGAATTATAACCTTCAATATCATGTAAATGCTTGATTCTTGTTAATTGACTAAAGTAGTCACATTCCCAAACTTTCCCATAGTGTGCTTCTAAGTCTCTTGTAGATAAACCCTGAGTATAATGATAAAAAGGGGGCTGCCTTTTCACTATCCATTGGTACCATTGATATGGTTTTATCTCAAAGTTCAAGGTTGCTATATGAATCCTTTTCTTAACATCCATAATATCATGTAGTTCAAAATATTACTCTCTTTAGTTCACCCGGGAAAA
This sequence comes from Picea glauca, assembly GCA_000966675.3. Lineage (NCBI taxonomy): Eukaryota > Viridiplantae > Streptophyta > Pinopsida > Pinales > Pinaceae > Picea > Picea glauca. Next base: position 30,678 of record JZKD02S1776756.1, on the reverse strand, counting down.
GACCCATGTTCCATCAAACTTCTTTAATTCAATCTTGGGAAGGTTGAATTTAGGACCACCATCGTAATTAACTCCACTGTTAGAGTTAAATCCACTAGAAAATTGCTTATTATTGGTACATTGTTCAACTTGAATACTACCCTTATTTTCATGAGTTCTTTGAATTTTTATATCTCCTTTAGGGGGTCTCTCATATAGAGCTCGGGAGATCATGGAAGACAAGGAATTTTGCAATTCCTCCATGGATTTTTGTATTTCTACTTTATTTTCATCCCTCTTATTTTTCATGTCATCCAGAGATGTTTTCTTCTCATTTTTATTCTCATTCATCTTCTCATCCATTTCTTTAATTTTTATTTATGAGGTTACCAACTCATCCCTTGTTATTGACTTGGCACTCAAATCATTGAGTTGTTCCTCCAATTTGGATACCATGTTATGTATGTCCTCATTTTCTTCTTGGATTGTAGATGAGACTTCGGGAGGTTTAATTGTTGTTGAAATATTTTTTGGACCCATGTCGAATACAAATAATAATACTCCTCTTTTTCCTCTTTATCACAAATTTTGAATCACCAAAAACAGATCTTCCAATCAAAATTTATGCCAATTGCAAGTTACGTACCTTTCAAACTCTTAATTTGGAGTATATTCTCCTAGCCGACCTTCCTTCTTGTGTATTTATGAAATTTTGTCACTTCTAGGTCTGAATTTTTGGCATGTAATACTCTGACATGTCCTCTCTGTAATTTGATAGGTCTGACCAAAATTGGATGTGCCAAGTGAAAGTTAGGGTAACTTTCCCAAACCTTGTTGATTTTTAGCCCTTCCTAGAGAGCGTACTCATACATAATGCCACGCACCCAATATTTGATATCTAATTTTGAAAATTGTACTAGAAATACTATGGACTACCATCTTTCAAATGCAACTAGTATCATTGAATTTGGATCCTCTATGAAGACGATATGGCGATTTTACCCGGAACACATGTTTGAGACTAGTAATAAGACTAGTCAAAAACCTATCTTCCAACTTATTGGCTTCTCATTGGCAGTTAAAACTCTTAGACTTGCCCAATTAGTCTTTTCCTACTTTGTACATTATCATTGCAACTAGAAATAAATAGCATCCATGCCCCTAAGCTAAATAACATGCATGCCCCTAAGCTTTGTCCCTGAAGTGTGCAGTCCATACTTCATGATAGTTGGCAACTCTGAGTATTCTCCCAAAGAGCAGGTCTTCTAATGTGACCCCGTACATAGTTGCATCTTGGGACATGGTTTCCATGTCATATTTTAGTTTTACTAGAAAGGAATTGAACAAATTATTATCTTTAGATGGGGTAACAATGTGTTCCTTGAGCATAACTTGGATAACCCTTTGTGCCATTCCCATGGATATTATCCTCGAGTGCAAGTTGGATTCAAGATATGTAATAATTTCTTCCATTGACCTTGGCTACCCTATATCTCCAATCTTGGGTAATCTGCATCTACATGTTAACCTCTCTACTACTCTATGGATGCGCTTGTAGTGGTTTATTGAATTCAAAATGTCCTTTCCAAGTTCCTTCCCTCTTTTCTAGCACTTCGAAAGGGTTGCATAGTTCAACTTATTTTCCTTCTCTATCATCTAGGGAAGATCTTGCGATGCGTCTGGATTTTCTTCTGGCCACTTCTTTAAATTGTCCATGCTCAGGCAGACTCCTTCCAGTTCTATATTTTTTATTTTAACTCTGTCTACCATTGCCAACAACTATCTAGATAGATATTTGAGATATTTGATGTCGGTGTATAGTGTTGGAATTATTGTCATCAATGTTAAAGGATTAATGTTATCATTAATGTCATATTACAACATTACAAATTCATACAACATTTCTGAGATTGATTTATGAATTTCTTCATCCTTCTATGTTTCATATTTGTAAGCCCACTTGTACTTGCAAACCTGGCAATGTTAAGGGGATCATGCCCATGGAATATTTATTTCCAAAATTGGAATGTCACCCTCATCTTATGCCTCCTTGATGCCTTTGAAACTATAGGATCCCAAGCAAAAGGGCAGCGGTGGTCATGTCGGTTTTTTTTTTATCTTAGGAAAGTGCTACTACCACTCCATGGACCAGAGTTTGATATGCTACTTCCTACAAGGTCAACTTATTAAAAATCTGGGAATATGTGAGGAAGTTTGGTTGTGCCATATATTTTGATGCAGGTTCCTTTCTCCAACACAAACTAGTCCCTATTTTTTTCAATTGCATTCATTGCTTTATTCAACATACATGGTTCTAGGGCACAACATATCGATTGAAATAAAGGAATTAGGAAGTTCTTAATATCTTGTGATAGTGAGTACAATATTTGTGCTCCCACGGTTTCGAGCAATAGACATAGATGGGAGGATTGCTCAACTTCCACTACCAACCCATGCCTGGGAAGGCATGCACCATACATATGACATCCAATAAATATGAAGACATGTGAAACTTTGGGTGTTTCCCTAACACTATACACTTGACATTTGATACATTTTCTTCCAGAACGGTAGAGAGAATATTTGACCAATTGAAAATATGGCTAGTCCTTGTAATTGTTTGCATTAAGGGGACCCATGTTTCCTTGAATTCTCCAACATCAACTTCCCCATAGAGCCTACAAAGTAGCCATGTTTCCATTTAGCATGGATGCCTCAACATCCTGGTGGAATAGATATTGGATTTCTTGGTTTTTTATTATTTATTTGGAACCCACCAATACTTCATCACTTCTCTAACATCTAGGGGAAATTGTACCATCCAATCTTCTGTGAGTTCAATCTCCTCAGTGGGAAGCTTGTAGCACGTATGCATGACCGAGGACTTCAATGAAGAGATGGATTATCCATGTCTCTAATTATCCCATTATCCAAATCCGCTTGGCGAATGATCCGTGATATTGCTTTAGTGCATGAGAATACAACTATGTGAGAAGCTACATTGTGAGGTCTCGAGTGCATGATCATGTGGTATACGCCTAAGTCTTGGTCACCTTATGGTAACTCAGGGTAGGTATCATGTTGGAACATTTGATAGATCTCCCCCCACTAGTATTATGTGTCTTTATCAATCATGCAAAGGGTGTCAACATGGATGGGACCTGAAGCACTAATTCATGTTTCCTCTTCTTCCATGTCTACGACAATTTCAATAACTGGATCCTCGCCACTTCTTCTCATGTAAGAGGCCATGGCTATTCCCGTAATCCACCCATGTCAACAACAAAAAATACTAGAATTGTTAGTATCCTTAAGGAATACAAGTGAGAGTGTGGAGGAATGATGTACTAGGAGAGGGTCTTATATGTTTATTCCAGGTGAACTGAGCATGATGGTCAGGGAGCCAACAAAGTGAAGTCACGATAAAATCATAGTGTTTTCAATTTTTGAAGGGGAGGAGTTGAAACCAAAACCAAATTCATAGTGGGGAGAGGTCTTACAACATGTTTTATTTGGGTTCCTAGGATCCATGGGTTTGGCCCCTAACTAGTCGAGCTAAAGGAAGCAAGGGTGGTGTAGTTTAATGAATACACTTGGCCATAAGCACTAGTATAATTTAGGAGTAGGAGAAGGAAAAT
>JZKD02S1776756.1:7664-18648 GCA_000966675.3 Picea glauca | reverse complement strand
AACCTTACTTAACTTCTATATTACAATTAATTTATTCTGACTTGTCCTCAGTGTTCTCGACAATCACATTCTCATACATCCTTATTGTAAGAACTCTCGTTTCGAAAGGAACTTTTAGTTCTTCAAATCCAATCCAAGGTTTAAGCCTAAGCACTATGTCAAAATCTTTTCTAAAGTTAATGAAATAACACATGATAATGGTTTTATTATTGGCACACTCCTCTGTAATGATGCTAAGTGTAACAAGGTGTTCCACAATTGAACAATAACTCCTAAATATGACTTGACCTTTAACTCTTTTTCCATGACCTTCTAGCAATACACTGATCTTCTTTTCCAAAATAATTCCTTATAACTTGGATAAAAGGGGGCTAATCATAATGGTCCTATAATTAGAGGGATTGTTCTTATCCCCACTTTTAAAAATAGGTACAATGAGGCTTTGAGTCCAGGGTTTAGGGAAGTCTTGCTCAACTACTAAATTGAAAAGATTGTAGATGTGAGGGATGAGGATAGGCCCTACAATTTTTAAGATTTATGCTTGGTAGTGTTAGATGTCCTTAGCTTTCCCTTTTATGAGTTGTTTAACCGCAAACTTCGTGTCTTGTATAGAAATAATTCTTCCTTTGTAGAAAAAGGTTTGAATGTTGTCAATGACATCAAGGGATTCATAAAGATTTTTAAGGTAGGAATTCCAATTCATGAAGGGAATCATATTGTTTTTTTAGTTTTACGTGTCAACATTTTACTCTAGAATTTCTTAGGATCTAGCTTGGATAGGTACAAAAGCTTCTCTTGCTTTCTATTTATATAATACTTTTTCTCCCTTTTAATTAGGGCTTTGTACCTATTTATCTTGTTGAGTTTTAAGGACTCATTAGAAACATCCCTGGTGGCTTTTTTAGCAATCTTTCACTCTTTATCATGCTAAGGGTTGACCATTCTATTTTCCGTTTAACACAACACTTTGATAGAGAACTTGTTAATGGAAGTAGAGAGGGTTGCCATAAAATTATGAGAGAGGTCTTAAATATTGGTCTTATTTGATAGGAGATTTAGTTCATTATTTAAATCCTTTAAAAGAAGATCAACGTTTAAAAAAAGATAAACTTTATCTTTGTTGAAGATCAAGTGCTTTTGGTTATCTGAATTCTCTTCAATGGGGCTTTTGTGCATGACAAAGTTTATAGTTAATGTGAAAGGTCTAGGATCGAAGTCAAGATCATGGTTGTTTAAGATGTCAAAATTTACTATTTGGTTGTATACGGGGATATCAAAGATCACATAATCTACCATTGATGCCAAGCCCATGAATACAAGTCATTTGGTTGGATTTCAACCACTTCATTAGATCTTTGCAAATGATTGGATCTTGAGTGCTATAGAGCTTGAATAACTTGATACCAAACAAATTCTCAACCAAGTATTCATAGTTTCTTTTGTATCTGCCAGCTAAAACAAGGTCTTCATCTAGCCATAGTGGATTAGGGTTGGAATCATTGCTTAAAAGAATAACTTGATCAGTTGTTGTTCTAGCATAGTCCATGATCGATCCTTTTTTTGTGAGGGAAAGTGAATAGTCCATAATCCCTTGTGTGTGAGGGAATAATTTTCACTATGCTAGACTACAGTTCAATCGTCAGGATCATGATACTGCTTTAGTGCATGGGAATACAACTGTGTGAGAAGCTACGTTGTGAGGTCTCGAGTGCATGATCATGTGGTATACGCCCAAGTCTCGGTCGCCTTATGGTAACTCAGGGTAGGTCTCATGTTGGAACATTTGATAGATTCCCCCCCATTGGTATGATGTGTCTTTATCAATCATGCAAAGGGTGTCAACATGGATGGGCCCTGAAGCACTAATTCATGTTTCCTCTTCTTCCATGTCTACGACAATTTCAATAACTGGATCCTTGCCACTTCTTATCCTGTAAGAGGCCATGACTATTCCTGTAATCCACCCATGTCAGCAACAAAAATACTAGCATTGTTATTATCCTTAAGGAATACAAGTGAGAGTGTGGAGGAATGATTACCAGGAGAGGGTCTTATATGTTTATTCCGGGTGAATTGAGCATGATGGTCAAGGAGCCAACATAGTGAAGTCACGGTAAAAGCATAGTGTTTTCAGTTTTTGAAGGGGAGGAGTTGAAACTAAAACCAAATTCATAGTGGGGAGAGGTTTTACAAAATGCTTTCTTTGTGTTCCTGGGATATATGGGTTTGGCCCCTAACTAGTCAAAGCACTAGTATAATTCAAGAGCAGGAGAAGGAAAAAGGGGGGGGGGGGGTTGACTCATTTGTTTCCGCTTGTGAGGTGGAAAGGAAATGAATAGGGGGGCCTTTCCTCTGAAAGTAAACATTGTCCCTGGTGTGTTCTCCCCCACCCCATTTTTTTTCCTCTTCAATGGAATATGCTAAACCTGATGGTGAGGAGCTTACATGTTAGTTAGCAAGTGGTTGTTTGTAGATGTAGATAATGTGATCGACGACATGGTGTGTGAATGCTCATTCATTCCTCTAAGCAGTGGCAGATGCACAATATACAATGGTGTACATAAGAGGGATATAATGAGGTTTTATATTCCAAAGCGATCATTGGGCACATAATTCAAATTAATGTTAAATCAATGTTTCGCATGGGAAAAATCATTTAAGTGATGCAATATAGGGCTTGTTGTGAGGAGGATTTTTCTTGGGAATCATTGTATCACACGAGGAAAAAGATTATGGTGCGATATACCACTCTCAAAAAGATTGTTTATAGCGATGTGTCATGGAGAAAAAGGATTCTGTGAGCGATGTATCACCGAGAAAAAAAATGTTTGAGCAATATGTCAGTCAAAATAAAAAATATTCGCGCAATACATTGCTCACAAGAAAAATTTATGGGAGTGATGTGTAACTGAGAGGATAAATCATCATTGTAATATGTGGCGGAAAAAGTAAATTAGGAGCAACGACACACTTTGTGAGGAAAAAAAAACAAAAAACTTTGAGCGATATGTCACAAAGATAAAAAATCTAAAGATGTGATAAGGCGAAACACTACAATGGTTGGAAGAAATTTTTTTGAGAAGGCGACACACTGTGACCTCTGTATCACCATGAATAATTTTCATCAGCGAAACGTACTATATCACTAGGAATAAATTTTCTTAGTGAAATGACTCATGAGGAAAACTTTTGAGTTAAGATTTGAGCTAGCGATTTCAAAAAGCTTTTTAGGAAAAACGAGTTGGCTAGATTAGATAAGGGTAGGCATGCAAGCTTCAACGTGATCCAAAATTGAAAAGAAAACACATAATGTACATGCAAAGGGTTAAGATAAAATAAGGAGGAGGGGCCATATTACTTTAGCCTTAAGAGGAATGAAGTTCAAAATAATAAGGGGGGGATGTTGTTAGCACAACATGTCATCGCTACCTTGCCAACCCAAATCAACAATTGGTTCACAAAAAGAAAACATATCACAAGCAAGATTTGAACTTGAGTAGGGAGGATAACAATTTCTCCTCTCAACCACCCAAAGTACACCCAACCAACAACATCAAAAAGTAAACTATAACATGATTAAATACCCACTATACATTTTAACATAAGAAAACAACATTGAAATAGGAAAACCAACATTGAAATAACATGATCCAATACACATATTAGCATGATCCAATTCACATATTACCAACTTTAACATAGATTGCCCATTTACTTATGGAATATCCACATCATGGTAAACACTCCATTAATTTAATACGGTATTGAAGTTATACCCAGTTTAACTTGCAATCACGCAATTTCATCTATTCACATATGAGATCTAAATACACTTTTTCAATTTAAATTTTTTCTCGTGATTCCAAATTTATTTAAAACGTTATGAATGCAACAACTTTTTGGTTCATTAGATTTGGGTAACTTTTACTTAACAATCGCATAAGGCCATTCAAGTGAGAAAATGAATCATAGTTGATATATTTAGAAAGTGAGAAAATTAATCGTAGTTGATATATTTATAACTATTTGGCGAGGTATTGTTGTCGAGAATAAATTCAAATTTTTTGTGAGTTTGATTTTTTCAATGACACAAAGTTTGATGTTGATTAGTTTAGTTTTTCAAAGTTTCGAGGATTTGGGTCACCTTAAAATGGAGTTAAATTTCTAGGTCAAAGTTATATAGTTGAAGTTTTCCAAACTCCTCAGGGCCTTCCCCCTCCCGCAACGACCATGACCATTCCATTTCTTTAATCACGGGCAATCTTCCTCCCAATGTTCGCCCTTATTGTCATCCCCTTGCTCATAAAAATGAAATTGAGAAAATTATCCAAGAATTACTAGAAGTGGGTGTTATCTGTACCAGTACCAACCCCTATTCTTCCTTTGTAGTCATAGTCCTCAAGAAGGAAGGTACTTGTCGCATGTGTCCTAATTTTCATGCTCTTGGAAAACTTACCATCAAGGACAAATTTCCCACTACTGTCATAGATGACCTTCTAGATGAACTAAGAGGAGCTCAATACTTTACTAAACTTGACCTACGTTTTGACTACCACCAGATACATATGAAAGAGGAAGACTTTCCCAAGACTGCATTTCACTCTCATGAGGGTCACTATGAGTTCCTGGACATGTCCTTTGGTCTCTATAATGCACTCTCCACTTTTTCAAAGCCTCATGAATCATGTCCTTCATCCTTTCCCCTGTCACTTTGTGTTAGTTTTCTTTGATGATATTCTCATCTATAGTAAAACTTGGCAAGCCCATATCACCCATGTGGATTAAGTTCTCCATCTCCTCTCCAAGCATAAACTCTTTCTCAAACAATCTAAAAGTGATTTTAGCACCTATGAAGTAGAGTACCTAGGTCATGTTGTGGGAAAGGATGGTGTACGAGTGGATCATGAGAAAATTGATGCTATGTAGAATTGGCCTCGCCCTAAAACTCTTAAAAGTCTATGTAATTTCATGGGTTCAACATGTTATTATTGCAAGTTTGTTCAGAATTACAGAAAAATTGTGGCTCCCCTCATAGTTCTCCTTAAAAAGAATGCTTTCAATTGGACTCTAGTAGATGACCAGTCCTTCCAATCCTTGAAATAATCTATGTGCAATACTCATGTCCTAACACTACCTAACTTCACCAAGACCTTTGTTATGGAATGCGATGCATCAGGGAGAAGAATCGAGGTAGTATTCATGCAAGATAACTGACCTTTGGCTTTCACCAACAAACAATTGTCAGAGTGACATTTGGGCCAATCAATCTATGAAAATGAAATGTTGGCTATTTTGCATGAAGTGGATCTCTGATGCCCTTATCTATTAGGGAAAAGCTTCCAAATTAAAACAGATCATCAAAGCCTTAAGTATTTCTTGGAACAATGAGTTTCATCCCCAGAGCAACAAAAATGGGTGATCAAGGTATTTGGATATGATTATGAGATCATTTACAAGAAGGGAAAAGAAAATGTGGTGGTTGATGCCCTTTCTCGGAAATATGATGAAGAAGGGTCCCTCTTTTCCCTCTCATTCATTGTCGCAGACTGGATTCATACTGTTCACCAGGAATGGTGGCAAGAGCTCAAAATTTATAGTATAATCCAAAAACTGCAACATGATCCTCAAGCTTCTCTAGGGTACTCTTGGTACAATGAAGAGCTTCACTTTAAAGGTTGCATGTATTTAAGAAAACAATAGACCCTTGAATCCAAGGTGCACTTTGAGCTTCATGCTTCACCTATAGCTGGGCATTCAGGTTTTACCAAAACTTATGAAAGGGTCAAACGTTGTTTTTTCTGGGATGGTATGAAGCAAGACATCCACACCTTTGTGGCTGAATGTGATACCTGTCAATGCAATAAGGGTGATACTGTCAAAACTCCTAGCACACTCCAACCACTTCCACTTCCACCTACTATTTGGACGGATATTTCTATGGATTTCATTGTTGGCTTACCTAAATCTGACAAGAAGTCAATCATCATGGTGGTAGTGGATCATCTTTCCAAATATGCTCATGTATGTGCTCTTCAACACCCATTCACAACATCCACAGTGGCTCAAATTTTTATGGATAATATCTTCAAACTCCATGGCATGCCTCATTCTATTGTTTCTAATCTCGATCCCACTTTTACTAGCAATTTATGGCAATAATTATTTAGGCTCTAGGGAACCTAATTGCATCTCACCACCGCTTATCATCCCCAGACTAATGGCCAAACCAAAGCGGTCAACAAGTGTTTGGAAACATATTTGAGGTGTTTTGTGTTCGACTGACAAAATCAGTGGGTTCAGTGGTTACCCCTAGCTGAATGGTGGTACAACACCTCTTATCATTCTACCACTCACATGACTCCCTTTAAAGTAGTCTATGGACAAAAGCCACCATTGGTTCTCCCATACATGCCAATTGTTTCCAAGGTTCAGGAGGTTGGCTGCAATCTCATAGTCTGCAAGACCATTCTCCGTACTCTCAAAGAAAATTTGGTTATGGCTCAAAACCACATGAAGCAATAGGCAGATCAAGGTCGTTTTGAACGACAATTTGTTGAAGAGAACCAGGTGTTTCTTCGTTTGCAACCATACAAGCAGACTTCACTCCAATCCCAACACTATCAGAAACTTGCCCCCAAATTTTATGGTCCTTATACTATTCTCAAACAGGTGGGGCTAGTGGCCTACCAATTAGCTTTGCCAAATAACTTTGAGTTACATCATGTTTTTCATGTCTCCTGCCTGAAGAAAGTGATTGGCACTAAGTGCTAGACCCACCAGTCTACCATACTTGGATGAAGAAGGTTCCATTTGGTTGCAGCCACAAGCCGTATTGGACCAGTGCGAGCGTCGTCTCCATCGATGCATCATCAAGGAATTTTTAGTTCAATGGAAGGATACTCCACCAGAAGATGGCATTTGGGAGCCAACTACCATTCTGCAACAATTTCCTCATCTCAAGCCTCGAGGACAAGACTCTTTTTCAAGGGGAAGGGCATGTTAGGGACCTAACCTCCCTAACCCATCACATAGAATAATATATTTTTTCCAAGTAATAAAGGCCGATTTTAGTAAATAAGGCCTAGTTAATAATGTTAACAGGTCTAATGTAAGAAGACCTAGTAGAAGCTTCGAATTCTAGAAAGATCAAGTTCCTCTAGATTTTTCTTTTAAATATAGATTTAGTATAATAGGAGTAGAAGGCATGATAAAGCCTTGTCTTGAGAATTATTGTAATAGACCGCTACTCTAATGGAGGTTTCCCCCTCGAAGAGACAAGTGAACATTGCTTTCTATCAATAAAGGTATCATTTTTGATGTTGTGGTTCTCTACATTTTGTTGTTTCATTGGTATTTTCTGCAATATTTGTGTTTTATGCTTAATATAATAGATCTGGTACCTAACAGTTTCGTTGTTCCATAGCATCCATACACTATGAAAGTATTATCACTGCTTGCTCTATTCTTTATAGTGTTGCTTTTCATGCACTTTCTCTTGTTCTAACATCTCAATTCTTTGCAGCAGAGTCACAGTTGTTTGGTCTTGGATGGCCACTTTACTAGTTAATTGGGTGTAACTCAAGTTGCCACCCTCCATGTCTTCATGCCTACACAATATGCACGTAATATTGCACCATGAAACGTCCATGACATTAAAGTTATTGCCAAGAGGGAAGAGAAAAATCCAATTGTACTTGAACTAGAATGTAGACTTGAACCACCTGAACCTGAATGAAAACCCCTTCTTGCAGGGTTGGGATCCCAAAAATTTCATGCCACAATCAAAGGTCTTTTGCACAATAAGAATTCTAAAGGATTTGCTGCAAATTTCGTCTAAATTTGTTGTAATTAAGCCCGAAGATTGGCCAAAATAGTCACCACAGAGAACAAGAACATTTTTTCAGATCTTTGGTCTGATGCACTCAATGCCAAAGGATAGTTTAGGGGTCAACGAGTAGTACAAGGCAGTAGCGGTCTTCTAGAGAGAGAGAGAGAATAAAAGGAAGTTTGAGAAACCAAAGGTCACTTGGAGTGCCCGAGAAACTAGAGTGAAGAAGGAAAACTGAGGAGTCTGAAGGCCAACCAAAAACCTAGATAGAAGATTGTATTTCAAATTGAGTACTCACAAAATCAATGTCAAATCCCAAAGGCAAGGAATTGTTTAGATTTTGGGTGGCGCAGAGGGCATAAAGGGTGTGACTGAAAAAAGGAGTTTGGGTATTACTTTAAGCTAAAGACAAGACCAACTTCAAAGTAAAGAGATACATGAAAGCCTCACAAATGATGATGATTGTAGTAAACGTTATTTCACTATATGGAAAACCCAAGCCCCATTCGGTACGCAGATGACTAGGTCCAATTCCATTCCAATAAAAAACAAAACTATTTCTAAATTTAAAGTGAGCAACGAATAATTGATTCAATGAGTGACTATAAGGAGAATTTAGATCGATAATACAGAGAAAACACAACTCGGAAAGGCTCGAGAGAAGAAGGAGGCATGCTTCGACCTGGATCAGAGCGATGAAGCGAACCTCCCACAAATGCATCAAGTGCAAATCCATCACAGTATGGTCTAGATGAAAGCTTTCGCATGTACCAAAGTGAATGCTAGGCACGAGGTGAAGTACTTGGAATTGGGCATAACCTGAAGCAATAAATTCCCAAGGCCATCGATCATAACTCCCTATTGGAACCCGTTTCATAGATATTTAAGGAATGGGGTGAAGCATTAGTCCCTTTTTCTAATGAGAGCTCCTTCCTTGGCCACATGGTTAGCAACGCAGTTGAGCTCCCTTTTAATATGATAAAAGGTGTACGTCTCAAATTTCTTAAGAAGGGAGAGGATCATTTCTAGTGCACCAACGAAAACATTCCCCCCTGTGATCTTTTTAGTAACAATTGATCCAGGAGGATCCAGAACGCTCAAAGAGATCCAAGAAGATCAAAAAATGCTCAAAATTAATTTTCACAAATGCTCTTGAAAATGACTCCATTGCGTAGAGCTCGTGGATAGCTTTCTAATGGTGCAAAAATCGTCTCAAACGAAGTTTGAATGCAAAAGTTATGGCTAGTCAAAGTTTTGGTCAAACATGGAAAAAGTCAAAGCAGGGGTGCCATGTGCTCTGTTCATACATGGTGTACAACTGATAGGATGATGTCATGTTGACATGGTAGCACGAGAGGCTTCCACATGTCACTCTTTTTTGGTATTTTTAGGCACCCATGTGGATCAATAAAAAAATTCCACGTGCCATCCGTACAAATGACGTGGCAAGTACAATCAACATCTGTATGCTGATGTGGCAATGACATGGTAGTATCAACAATTACCACGTGGCATTACCATACAACTAGTTAGTAGGTGACATGGCATATTCGGTGGCATGATGTGAGGTGGACCAATCACAGGCTGCCACGTGGGAGGCCCAGATTGGCCAATACTGGTTCAAGATTTGAATTTGAATTGTGTATATATATATATATATAGAGAGAGAGAGAGAGAGAGAGAGAGAGAGAGAGAGAGAGAGAGAGAGAGATTTGAATTTAAATTGTGTATATATATGTGTGTGTGTGTGTGTGTGTGTGTGTGTGTGTGTGTATTATAACAAACCAACTGATAAGGTATTAATGTATAGTTATATAGTTCAACCAAAAGTGACAAATATGCTATTTGGAGGTTTGAACCCGGACCCCTCTGGGGTATATTCCAAAAGTTTTAACCACTATGCCAACCATTTTCATTATGTTAATTAAAGATATTTAATTAATTTTGTTGTATAATTAATTTGGTTATAACAATGCCAATGGATTTAGATCCGGTTTTTGGCCTATATAAACTCAACGCACAGGCTACATATGACATGGGAATTCATGGCAAGAGTGGGTTTGCATAGAATTTTGTGCCAAGAACATATTTTTGTCTCATTTTGCATGCAAGGGTGTTCATAGTTTTGGCTTGCCTCGTTTTGCGTGCTATTGAGTTATTTGAGGGAAGTATATAGTGTTTATACTCATTTTTCTCAGAATTTCGAGAGGAATCTAATGGTGATGTAGTTATTTTGTAAAATTGTTGTTTATGAAAGTCTTGTTTCAAATTGTCATGTATGAAACCCATAGTCTCGTTATGCATGGAAAAAAGGGATTTTTTTGCACCTGTTCAAAACATAGTCAAGTTTATACTCATTTTTCTCAGAATTTTGTGAGGAATTCAGTAATGACCTCTGTTTCTGGGATTGAACAACAAAATTGAAGGGTGTCCTAAAAAACTTGGTATTTGTAAGTCCATTCATTGTAATTTTGACATTTGAGCAATCTCACTGATGGAAAAGGGACCCAACGACGTAGCCCAAGATGGTTGAACTCTGTTAAGAAATTGTTTATGTGCCATTTGAATTATTGTTGATCTTACTTTACTTAATTTCAACATTTTATTTCTGCAAGTCATTCATCAACGTTATTGAAGTTTATGGATAAGTAAGACATTCACATGTTATTTGCAAATAGTAAAAAACGATCTTCATTTTTTTAATCTGGTCGGATGTTTATGTATATTTAAGAACTAATTTTACATCTAAGGATTTTCAGATCAACAATTGATTTGATAACAAGCATATAATCTTTGCATGGGACAATCTTTCGAATTTTGGATGAGAGGGCCAAATTGATACCTTTAAGGAGAGCTAAAACCTCGACCTCATTGTTGGTCATAGTACCTAAACCCCAAACATTACTTATTGTGGTATGACATCCGGGATTGATGATATTCTCCCAGAACTAATTTTACATCTAAGGATTTTCAGATCAACAATTGATTTGATAACAAGCATATAATCTTTGCATGGGGCAATCTTTCGAATTCTGGATGAGAGGGCCAAATTGATACCTTTAAGGAGAGCTAAAACCCCGACCTCATTGTTGGTCATAGTACGTAAACCCCAAACATTATTTATTGTGGTATGACCTCCGGGATTGATGATATTCT
>JZKD02S1776745.1:20591-46144 GCA_000966675.3 Picea glauca | reverse complement strand
AAATCAAAATGGTACAGTAATTTTTTATTTTATTACTATTTATAAGCTATTTTTACCTACTTTATATAGTTTCATGTTAATTTTTCACTTAATGGACTAATACAAAAATGGTTTTAAGCTGGTTTTGGTAGTTTTGACTCATATTTCTTGCGGATTTCGACGTTATGATTGGTCGTTCATTACCTTGGGCAGGTATTTTCATAACCTAGCATATAGGATAGGTATCCACCCCATCGTGCATTTTTTCATTATCCTCTAAAATACCATTTTTTATGCCTTAGGTACGAACCCATTTGTTGCGACACAAAACCTTTCGTCTGCTATAAGTAGTGTTGCTAATAAATGGTAGAGACTTACCAAACATGGGTGCCCTAATTAGATCCTCTTTGTCATTTGGTGCCCATGCCGAGTTTTTCCTTAGCACCGGGAGTCCATTATAGCTTGATACATGACATTATGATGAGCCTCATTTCTCACTCATACACATGCAGCCTTATTCCCCGTGGACTCCCAAAATGAGTTTTAGTTAAGCTCTTTTCCGACTCATCTAAAAAATGAAACGATTGCCATGTGATTTGTCCCTTTTACACTCGTTAAATTGGATTAGAAAGGTCATGAGTCTTAGTTAAGCTCTTTTTCGACTTGTTACCAAAAATAGAAAATATCACCGAGTGAACTTGTCTTTTTCACACTCGTAAATTGGATTTGAAAAGATGTCTAGTTGGCACAAGTTTATCCCTTTTTCACACCAAGTAGACTAAAAGACATAAAAAATGACATTTTTTTTTGCGTTAAGTTGTGATTGCATCTCATGCCCTCGCTTGTAGTATTGAGCCTTTAGTCGGTTCTCTCTTTGCATTATAAACCGATTTCCTGAGTAATTTTTTCATCCTCAACCAAGTAGAACCTTGTTTATATCCTTTGCAATTTGACACCCTATACCCTGGAGGGAACATCACCCCAAGTGTCCATCTCCCGCATGCATTTCCTTGCATTGAGCATAGGTATGTTTCATTGCTGGAACTAGTTTTTCTTACTTGCGACACTCGTTTCCTCCTCTGTATCATAGCATTCATTTGTTATGAAAAAACAAAAAAAGATGGGTGAGAAGGGAGTACTATATTATAATTGGCACAATTCGTGTCGCCTTTGAATAGAGAACAAAGTTATTGATTCCTTGTGTCATCATAATTTTGGGTTTAGCATGGCCTTAGGAAGCTGATCTCGTTACAGAGTTTTTCTCTACCGACTGGTTACTCTTCGAGTCCCTATAGAGAACATTATTGGTGCCTCATGCATCAAATAGTTACATCATTGAGTCTATGCTGCCGGAGTCTACCAAATGTCTCATGCTCTTGTTCAAAGGAAGTCTATCAACTTGTGTCGTCCATTCCTCAAAACTATTGACTTTGCATGTCGGCCATACCCTCAATTTGTCTCTGAATCACATGATACTATGGTCTCATCATGCACCCTGGCCCTACTTTCATCATTGTTAGGTCACCTTGAACCCAATAGTCGACATTTCATCATTGGTCATTGACTGGGTGGTTTCCCTTATGTTCGACGGCAAAACATCTATTCACACTTTGGGATTCGTGAAGTGTCTTGGATTCCATTAGCCTTATTGGTGGTTTCCTCGCCTTTGTCAGCAGTTTTCATCATTGGCTGCTATTCAGAAGGTATTTTTCATGTAACGCTTGCATTTGGCACAACCGAAAGACGCACGGGGTCATTGGTTTGTGAACATGTTCTTCATCCGATCTCCACCAAATTATGAAGCTCTTGCTTTGCTTCTCGTGTTGACTGATGAGAGATGCCTTAATGCTCTCCTTTCAGTGGGTCTCTTTCCATCGAATTCAACTCATTTATTCTAGATATGAGACCTAGAGTTTTATGAGTACTTTGAGACTTGCAGTCATTAGTGGAAGGCTCTCTCACCATTGACAGATGGGAATACATCAATGCCTCCTGATCAATGGATTCCTCAGGTGTTCAACATCGACTCCTTTATTCACACTTGTAGGAATTTACTCGGTGCCTTGATACCTAATTTCATTATTGGTAGTTTGTCTCGTGTTTGTTAACGGTATGCCTCAATGACCGATAATCAAATGATGTCTCATTGTGTTCGACCTCAACTCCTTTATTCACATGATGTAGACTTGCACCTTTGGAGGATGTGTAGAATACTTGAAGACATCACTATGTGGCCGCAACTTTCCTGAGTTGTTGCTTCCTTTTCATTGGACCAACATCTATTTGACTACAATAATCATGGGACATCAGATTATACTCCATCGTATACAGATATCTTCAGATTGGTTTTAAGACTGGTTCTATTGGGCCTTGTTCGGGATTATGACAACTTTTGGCATATAACCACATTTGTATTTTCCTATTCATGGCCACAAACACATATTTGGTATATTTTCCACATGGATCTTCATTGTATTCTATTGGCAACCATGTATGTAAAGCCAACACAAAATGTAATGAGCAACTAGTCTTTCCAGCTAGGTTTACACCACTCCACTTCTGGGTTATTTATAATGTATTTCGGCCATTGCAGATACTCCTTTGATATCACACATTAGGGGGCATCTGTTATAGCAAGATTCGCCTCACCATTGCTATCTTGCATAGAGGGCCTTTTTCCATTTTCCTATGTATACTTCTCATCCCTTTTTTATGAATCCAGAGCTAAAAATACATATTTTTCCACATATACATGCCCTATCTACTATACAACATGCATACACGTAGGCTACTCCACTACATCCTGCGTACATCAAGATTTGTGCCAGAAAATAAAAAAATGAAGTCGAGTTTCCATGTCACGACAGGATATCTCTGATCCTTGGCCTTACACATACTAGAAACATTATGACTCATCCCTTCAATTTCATTTTGAAGGCTATAAGAGCACAATTCCTAGCTTTGGAAAAGAGGAGAAAGAATTCAACTTTGAGAGAAAAGTTACTCTGGAGAAATTACTTCATATTGAGTTTGCATCCCTTTGTCCCTCGAGTCTCAAAACAATGTTCATCCCCAAAGCTCTTTCCCTATTGTTGAGAGAACCTCGTTCTCTCTTTTCTATGAGCTTTCCTTTGGTGGAGGATTGAAGTGGTGGAGGCTCAGTTGGAAGGAACTTGGTTTCTTGGTTTCGAACCATGCCGACACAGAAGTCTATAATGTTTTCACTTTTGCTGATCATTTATTGATAGAAATACTCCTTTCTCGTCCAATTGGTATCGTGAAAATATATGATTATTATCCATGGGCATATTTGTAATGTTTATTAATGGATTATGCTATCTAATGTGCTAACCCCTTTATATTATCACTATATACTTGCTCTGATTTTTTGTTGAGAACTTGTTATAGGTACAAAGATTTGGGTCAAAGTACTCAATGGTGGAACATCATCAAACGTTGGAACAAGGTAGGATTCTTTCTTATTTCGCTTGCACATTGGTTTATATAACATATGTTGGGATTGAGTAGATTTCTGCAGTCATACCCGTCTGTTGTGGTTTACCTTGGCCATAGAGAGTTTTCCCCTCGTAACAGGTAGAAAATACTTTAGTAAGATTGATATGAAGTCTGGATACCACCAGGTCCCCATAGAACAGACATATGTATGGAATACTACCTTCAAGTGAAAATAAGGTCTTTTTGAATGGTTGGTCATGCCCTTTGGTTTGAAAAATGATTCAACAACTTTCATTAGGATTATAAACGATATCCTACGACCTTTCACCAATAATTTTGTAGTGGTGTATCTAGATGACATCCTCATCTACAAAAAGACTTGGGAGGAACACTTGCATCATATTCAACAGGTTCTGCATACCCTGCGACAACACAAGCTATATGTCAACCTAGAAAAATTCCCCTTCGGCATGGACAGGGTCTAGTACTCAGGCTACATCGTGGATCAACATGGTGTGCATGTGGATCCAACAAAGATTCAAGTCATCTGTGATTGGCCAACCCCAACCACACTCATTGAGCTTCAGAGCTTATTAGGTCTTGCCAGTTTCTATCGCAGGTTTGTGTTGGGATTCTCCCATATTGCATGGGCTCTCAGCTAAGTAACCATGGGTGGTGGTAAGGAAAACGTTGTGTGGTGTCTATCCCAATAGAAATCATTCAATTATTTAAAACAATGCTTGTGCTAAACCCTAATAATTTCATTACCGAACTTGCAAAATCCCTTTGAGATCGAAACATATGCTTCATACTATGTTGTGGGTGCAGTTCTCACTCAGCACAACCACCCCGTGGCCTATCATAGTGAGACACTATCATATGTTTTCTATAAGTACCCTACTTATGACAAAGAAATGCACTCCATTGTGTAAGCCTGCCACCAGTGGAGACATTACATTCTCAGGAAGGAGATAGTCATCCACACGGATCATAAACCATTGCAGTTAATGAAGACATAAGGAAAAATTTAGAATGACCACCATCAGAAGTGGTTGTTATAGAACTATTTGCCTCAACCCATGCAATCTTACACAAAAGTCCTTTTTCCATTTCCCTATGCAGACTTGAAGTCCCTTTTTGCAAATCTCAGAGCTAAACATATATTTTTTCCACATATATGCACCTTGCCTACTATACAACATGTGTATACGTAGGTTGCACCACTACAACCCATGTACATCAGGAAATGTGCCCAAAATTGACAAATGGTGTCGGGTTTCCATGTCATGTCACAAGATCAATGATCCTTGGCCTTCCATATATTGGAAACGTTCTAACTCGGCCCTTCAGTTCCACTTGAAGGCTATAAATGGGCCAAATCCGAGCTATGGAAAAGAGGAGAAAGAATTCAACTTTGAGAGCAAGGTTATTCTAGAGAAATTATTCACTTCACATTGAGTCTACATCCCTTTGTCCTTTAAGTCTGAACACATTGTTTAGCCCCCAAGCACTTCCCTTACTAATTGAGAACTTCATTGTCTCTCTTATATGAGTTTATCTTTGGTGGAGGATTGAAGTGGTGGAGGCCCAGCTGGAAGGAACTTAGTTTCTCGGTTCCAAACCATGCTGACACAAAATTTTGTAACTTATTCACTTCTGTAGATTATATCTTAATAGAAATACTCTTTTCTCACCCAATTAACATCTTGCAAATATTTGAGTTATTATTCCATGGGCGTATTTGTTATGAATGTTGATGGATTATGTTATTTTTGCTAACATCATATATTATCACCATATGCTTGTGTTACTTGGTTGTTGAGGACTATTTTCAAGTATATTTCTTTGAGTCAAGAGATCAATGGTGGACTTGATCGAACATCTGTACGAGGTAGGCCTTTTATCTTCTCTTGTTAGCATATTTTCTTATATAGCATACTTGGGATTAGAGTTGATTTCTGCAGTCATTTCTCTCTGTTGTGGTTTTCCCCTATTCATAGAGAGATTTTTCTCGTAACAGAATTGGCGACCATACTGGGGATTGAATCTTCTTGTTCACGGTTTGGAGTGTTTTTCTCCTTAAATTTCTCCTATTCATATTGAGTTTCTTGTCACATGATTACTTGATATAATATGTTCACTCTGGGTCTGAGTCTTTCATCCTTCTCCTTAGCCTAGTTGTGTTTTGACACATATACGTGGGTTTTTGCTTGGCAGTCGCGTACATACACGTGTTCTCCTTCTGCAAGTTGCATACATACGTGATTTTCCCTTGAACAGTCGCGTACATCAACCTTTGTTTATTGGTTGCTGGGTAGGTTTTGATGATTGTTGAGGCTTCTTGGGTCTATGTAGTGACTGTTAAGTGTCTGTGGAATGACAAGAAACCTATCTTTGGTTGAATTTTTGGGCGGTGCCTTTCTCATCATCTTTTCATTTTGATTTTCCTTGCACCTTGGGCTGGGTATTTTTCTCATTGACATCCTACTTGTGTTGTCTCTGTCTATACATAATAGAGTCTTTATATCAATTTGTTGTTCAGTCCTTGCATTTTCATTTTTATTATATTGAAAATACAAAAATATTAGGCATTTTACACTTATTGTCATTTTGATCTCTGGAGTCTTTGTCATTTATCTTAGTGCATGTAAAGAAAGATTGCATTTTTATTTAGAATTGCAGAATTGAATTGAAAATTGAATTTTTAGGAAGCATATCATTTATTGGAAATTGAAGTTAGGACTTTGCATTGTATTCATATTCATTTATTTTACTTGCTGAGTCATAACATCACTAGTTTCATGACCACACCTTTTGAGTAAGCAAGGCCATTAAAATTAACGCTATAATTTAAAATTGATTAGTAACGATTTTAGTTTCTAGGGTGCACAAACTAGCTTAGGATTTAGTGTCTTGGAATAGGATTTTGTGAGTAAACTTCTCCAAGGCTATTAAATCAACATATGTGACTGACTAAGGGAGTGGAGAAGTCCATTGTATAATCGGTAATATCAGGAGGCTCTGCTTACACTAGAGTTAAGCACGAGGTCGTGTGAGGTCGGTTGAAGGTATATCCCCCCAATACCTTTTAATCGTTAGAGATATTTTTGAGGATATATTTGTATCTAGGGATCTTGCTAGTTCCCTTACCTCCATGAGAGGCAGTGCTTTCAAGGTTTTTGGCTTTTCTACTCTTCCCATACGGTGGACCTAACTTATGACTGATCTCCTATGCATTGGTTATACTGTGGTTGATTAGTTGCTTGACTTAGGTACCACATAGATTACTTCCAAGGGTTATTCTGCAGGTTCCCTAGGTCAGATAAGGGTTGGACAACACACAACCTTTATGGAGGATTACCTCTCTAGGGGGATCTGACAGACTCGTTGTTAAGCCCACGAGGGCCCTTATAACTAATTCTGATACCTCCTATCTTTAGAAGGGAGTCTGAAGCCCCTGTTGGGCGAGGCATACCTACTTTAGGGAGGGAGGCCCCTTTCAACCACTTTATCCTGTTTGTGTGCATATTGGTCATTTGATTATTTTTTGGTGTGCTCTTTGATTATTAGTAGACCTTTGAGATTTTAAACCGATATTTGAGTTGCTTTATCATGGATAGTGGAGTTCCTATGACTCCTTCCTTTACCGCTACTCCCCCCATGACGTTCACTGATTTCATGGGGACGAATCCATCCACTTCTCATAATGGTATGCAAAATTATGACACTCAGTCCATGCCTTGGGTCTCTAATAATTTTCCTATTGATATGCCAAACATGCCTTCACCCTTTCCATCCTCTCCATGACCCACTTATATGAATCCTAGTTTTGGATCTGGGGGCACCATGGCCCCTTAGTCTACATCTTCATTTGATAGGAGTCATGCCCCTCAACCAACTCTCACTGTGGGAGTTTGGAACCTCCCCTCCTATGGATCTAGTCCTGGCCATGTTTTTTTAGGATCCATTACTCAAATGGGTGGTTATTCTACTTATTACACCCCATCCATGTATCCTTCGTCCACCATGCCAGTTCCTACGAACAATTTTCCCATGGAGGGTCCACATATGTCCTCTAGTATTTCATATGGAGGAAATCAATTTTACGATTTGGGCTACCCTCTTCATAGAACCCCTTCACATGGGGGAAAAATATATCCTCACTTGAATAATTCTTATCATAATTTTTTCTCTTCATAGACATCTTCTTCAGTGATGATGCCCCTACAAACCTCTATGGATCATTTAGGCGAAGGATACTACCTTTTCAGACAGGGACAAGGTGTAAACCAGGATCCTTCCTGGTCTGCAATGTCTCAAAAAAAATCTTTCTCGGGACCTTGGTCTCAAATGTCACCACTCACCACTGTCGCTAGTCCAATCACTACCAATCATACTGGAGCTCCATCGCCAACCACTACTAGTCATGTTGGATATTGGTTGATGACCTCTACAAGTCATGTTGAAGAATCGCATCCAACCGCTTCTAGTCATGCTGGGGGCATCACTCTAGTCGCCACGAGTCATATAGATATCACATCTCCAACCTCTATACATCATGTGGGGGATGAACCTCCAACCTCTGCCAGTCATGCTGAGAGCATGTCGCCAGACATTGTAAATGAAATTGGGAGCATTCATATGATTGAGAAGCCTAGGCACATTAGGCGTAAGCCCAAATTCCTTTGCAGGACTTGCAAAGGAAATCACCTTACTTGTTTGTGTCCTGCTACCGCCGGAATACCAAAAGCGTGGTTCTCACCTAAGGGCCCTTCGGGTTATGAGGCGTTTGTGGTTTCCCCACACCCTGTTTCTCCTTTGGTTGACACATAAGTCATGTCGATGCAATCCTCTCCTGAACACACCCCCGTTGTTGAGGGTAATGTGTCTCATGTCCTTGTTATAATGCATCCTATTCAACCTGGAGTTGAAGAAGTGGTCACACCAGTGCAATATCTGGTCAATCCAACTCTCCTTTTGGAGGGTGATGCATCCTTCAACTGTGTCATTAGCATTTCTGATACTGGACCTTCTAAACAAGAAAGAGTTTTACTCTCCCTGAGTACTCTCCCTCCAAGTCTTGGAGAAGTTCCCTTTGATTGGGATGGTCTTGTGGGGTATCCAATGCCTCATCCTATGTCCTTTCAAATAAGAGACATTATCCAATATATCATGGGGATGGTAGCCTCTACTAGCACTTTATCCTCCTCGACTTGGAGAGATTTGCGTTTCCCCAATATTATGTCATCTATTCATAAAATACTGACATTCCATAGAAGTCCAACATAGGAGCCTTGGCCTCCTCCTTGACATGTCACCTAGAAACCTCTCAGCAAGTCTAATTTAATATCTTTTCCGACTCGTCTAAAAAAAATAAAAATATTTCCGACTGGAAAGGTCGTGAGTCTTAGTTAAACTCTTTTTTGACTCGTTTTCAAAAAAGAGAAAAGATTTCCGAGTGAACTTGTCTCTTTTACACTCGTAAATTGGATTTGAAAAGGACATCTATTTGGTACAAGTTTATCCCTTTTTCAAACTAAATAGACTAAGATTATGAAAAAGGACATTTTTTGGCTTTAAGTTGTGATTACATCTCATGCCCTTGCATGTAGTAGTATTGAGCCTATTCCTAGTTCTCTCTTTGCGTTATAAACTGTTTTCCTCAGCAGTTTTGCATCTTCAACCAAATAGAGCCTTATTTATATCCTTTGCAACTTGACACCCTATACCCAAGAGGGAACATTCCCCCAAGTTTCCATCTCCTGCATGCACCTCCTTGCATTGATCATAGGTATTTTCCACTGCTGGAACTAGTTTTTATTACTTGCGACACTCATTTCCTCCTCTGTATCATATCATTCATTTGACTATGAAAAAACAAAAAAGACGGGCGGGAAGGGAGTATTATCTTATATTGGCAGCAATCGTGTCTCTTTTGAACAAAGAAAAAATTGTTGAGTCCACTTGTCATCATAATTTTGGGCTTAGCATGGCCTTAGGAAGTTGAGCTCCTTACAAAAAGTTTACTCCCCCGACTGGTTAATCTTCTAGTCCCTATGGAGAGTTTGATTGATGCCTCCTGCATCTCATGGTTTCATCATTGAGTCTATGCTGCCAAAGTAGTCCATATGTCTCATGCTCTTGTTCAAAGGATGTGTATCAACCTGTGTCGGTCATTCCTCAGAACTATTGACTTTGCATGTTGGTCATACCCTTAGTTTGTCTCAGACTCACATGAATTTGTAGTCCTATTGTGCACCTCGGTCCTACTTTCCTCATTGGTAGGTAACCTTGAACTGAGCAGTTGAAATTTCATCATTGGTCTTTGACTGGGTGGTTTCCCTTGTGTTCAACGACAAGACATCTATTCACACATTGGGATTTGTGCAATTTCTTGGATGCCATTATCCTTATTGGTGGTTTCCTCACCTTTTTCAGTAGTTTTTCCTCATTGGTTGATATTCAGAGGTTCTTTTTCGTGTACTGCTTTCACTCGGCACACGCGAAAGACACACAAGATCATTGGTTCATGAACATGTTCTTCGTCCAATTTCCTCCAAATCATCAAGCTCCTTCTTTATACCTCATTTTGAATGATGCGAGATACCTTGATGCTCTCCTTTCAACGGGTCCTTTCCATCGACTCTAGCTCATCTATTATGGAAATGAGACCTAGAGTCCTATGAGTACCTAGAGGCTTACAGTCATTAGTGGCAGGTTCTCTCACCATCGACAGTTTGGAATACATCGATGTCTCATGATCGATGGATTCTTCAAGTGTTTGACCTCGACTCCTTTATTCACACTTGTAAGAATGTACTCGGTGCCTTGATACCTACTTTCATCATTAGTAGGTTGTCTCACATTTGTTAACGGTATACCTCAATGACCGGTAATCAAACAAAGTCTCATTGTGTTCGACCTTAAATCCTTTATTCACATAATGTAGACTTGCACCTTTGGCAGATTGTGTAGAAGACTTGAAGACATCAGTTTGTAGCCACAAATTTCCTGAGTTGGTCCTACCTTTTCATTGTACCAATACTTGTGTGACTTTAGTGATCATGGGAGATCAGATAGTACTCCATTGTATACATATATCTTCAGATTGATTTTGAGACTGGTTTTACTGGGCCTTGTTCGTGACTATGACAACCTTTGGTATATAACCACATTTGTATTTGCCTATTCATGGCCATAGATAGTTGTTTGGTATATTTTCACATGGATTTGCAGTGTAATTCAAATTGGCAGCCATGTATGCAGAGTCAATACAAATTGTTGAGAAACTAGTTCTTCCAGTTCGATCCCCATTACTCCACTTCTAGGTTTTTATAATTTATTTTGGCCATCATAGATACTCCTCTGACCTCACACATTATGGGGCATTTTTTATAGAAAGATTTGCCTCACCCCATGCAATCTTGCACATAAGGCCTTTTTCCATTTCCCTATGCAGACTTGAAGTCCCTTTTTTCAAATCCCAAAGCTAAAAATATAATTTTTCCACATATACGCACCGTGCCTACTATACAACATGCGTATATGCAGGTTGCACCACTAAATCTTTTGTACATTGGGAAATGTGCTCAAAATTGAAAAATGGTGCTGGGTTTCCATGTCACCTCACGAGATCAATGATCCTTGGACTTCCATATATTGAAAATGTTTCTACTCGGCCCTTCAGTTCCACTTGAAGGCTATAAATGGGTCAAATCCGAGCTATGGAAAAGGGAAGAAAGAATTCAACGTTGAGAGCAAAGTTATTCTGGAGAAATTATTCACTTCACATTGAGTCTGCATCCCTTTGTCCTTTAATTATGAACACATTGTTCAACCCCCAAGATCTTCCCTTATGGATTGAGAACTTCATTGTCTCTCTTATATGAGCTTGCCTTTGGTGGAGGCCTAGCTGGAAGGAACTTAGTTTCTCGGTTCTGAACTGTGCCGACACAGAAGTCTGTAACTTATTCACTTCTACTGATTATATCTTAATATAAATACTCTTTTCTCATCCAATTAACATCTTGCAAATATTTGAGTTATTATTCCATGGGTGTATTTGTTATGAATGCTGATGGTTTATTTTATTTGTGCTAACATCATATATTATCACCATATGCTTGTGATACTTGGTTTTTGAGGACTATTTGAAGGTATATTGCTTTGATTCAAGTGCTCAACGGTGGACTTCATCGAACATATGGACGAGGTAGTCCTCTTATCTTTTCTTGTTAGCATATTTTCTTATATAACATACTTGGGATTAGAGTTGATTTTTGTAGTCATTTTCTTCTGTTGTGGTTTTCCCCTAGAAATAGAGAGATTTTCCTCGTAACAATGGTCCACATACTTGCAAAAATTCCACCTCAACATCAAGTATAAAACAAGCAGCGCCATGATCAACATCGGGTGCCACATAAGTTTCAGGTGGGAGACAATGTGTGGTTACACTTGAAGAAAGAACGCCTTACAGGGCCCCATCAGAAGCTTCTCCCAATCCATTACAAACCTCATATCATCACCAAGGTTGTGGGTGATGATTCTTTTGATATCAACATTCCTCCTTTCCTTGACCTGCACCAAGTATTCAACGTGGATCTCCTTCGACCATACTTCCCACCATTGTTGGACACCTCAGAGGTAGGAGAACAGTTGACACTAATAGAGATCAACCCTAACTACATGCAATAGGAATCTAGTGATCATATTGTGGACACACAGGTCAAGGGCACTCACTAGCAAATGATCCAACTTTATCGAGTTATCAAAGAAGGGAAACTCTTGCACCAAGGCAAGTGGCTCACCCGAGGCCAAATTCAATAGAAATTTCTTCATATGATGGGGGAACTCAACACAATGGATACCATTTCTTCCTAAGGGGGGAGGATTTATTTAGATGGATGTTGTCTTCCTCCTAGCTATTCCAACTGGCTCATTTTGGCAGTTTTCCAGTTTGACAGTTTTTTCCTAGTTTTCAAGTTCCTGACTTCTAGGGACGTTTTGAGGCCCTAAACAACGTTTCCAAGGTTCTCCATAATTAGATTGTAGTTAGATTCACAATTTGATGGAAACATGTGTAGTACTCAGATATACCTTTCCAATGGGCTATCGTGCGCATAAAATGAAGATCATATGCAAAAGTTATGACCTTGAGAAGTTGATGTACTAGCTTACCCCAACAGGGCCCACATGACATTTGGCGCTTCATTTCGTAGGGTTAGGTTTTTGGATTTCTAGGGTTTTGGCATTCCTATTTATTGTAAAAATTCTTGGAGAGCCTCAATTTAACCATCTTCTTGCGAATGAGCGCAACCGTCACATCTCTTCTCAGAGATAAGCTGCCACCATTCTAACAAGCATGTTTTCTGCTACATTTTACAGTTTCAACATATTTTCTTATTGAATAGAAATTAATTTTACTGTATCTTTGTTATTGTGTCTCTATTATTCTTATGTCTCTATGTTAAGAATAATAATAATATGTATTCATTTTCATTCTTCTCATAAAATCGGGATCAGACCTTATAATGAACGTTCTAGATTGACTACGAATTTACAATATTTGAATTGCAAAAAAAAAAATGTCGGACCCCTCATGGTCAAGGGGCATGAATTGTGTATCCTGCAATTTCTTTGACCTACATATGAATTAGGAAGACAATTAGGCTCCACAACCAACAGTCTCCCACTTGGAGACTAATCACCACAACTTCACTATTGTTGTACCTACTGGACTATGATCCACCTTGGACCTAGAAAATTTATCATCTTAACCTTCATGCTTGAAGACCAACTAAAAATGAAAAGGAACTCAATTTCTCTCTAGTTACTACCTTTGTTAACATGTCTACATGATTCTAGCTAGTATGTATATTTCCTAACTTCAAATTTCCATCTTCCAAGACAGATCGTATGAAATGGTACATGAGTTGTATATGATTAGTCTTAGAATGGAAGGTTGAGTTCTTTGCAATATGAATGGAACTCTCACCGTCATAGTACAACCTGCTATTCTCTTGCTTCTTTCCCTATTCCTCCATAAACCTATGTAACCAAATCATCTCTTTAGTAGCCTCTATAGAAGAAACATAATATGCTTCCGTTGTTGAAAGTGAAGCAACCTTTTGCAGTTTCAAAATCCAAATTACTGTTGTTCCACCTACAATAAAAACATATCTTGTGGTGCTCCTTCTGCTATAGTTATCACCTGCCATATCTGAATTGACATATCCCTGTAGAACAATGTTTGAACCTCTAAAACATAATGCATGAGTAGCAATACCTCTCAAATAACTGAGAATCCACTTTACTTCCTCCCAATTCTCTTTACCTGGATTGTTCATATACTTGCTCACAACTCCCACTGCATGTGCAATATCTGGTCTTGTGAAAACCATAGCATATATCAAGCTACCAACTGCTGATGAATAAGGGACCCTAGACATGTATAATATCTCCTCTTGTGTCTTGGGATACATTTCCTTAGTTAATTGAAATGGTTGGCCAAAGGTGAACTAACTGGTTTTTTATTCTACATTATAAACCTCTCCAACACCTTCTCTATGTACTCACTCTGAGATAATGTCAATTTGTGATTTTTCCTATCTCTTGTTATTCTCATACCAAAGATTTTCTTTGCAGCACCCAAATCCTTCATCGCAAATGAATTACTTAATTTCTTCTTGAGCACATTTATATCTTTCATATTAGACCCTGCAACAAGTATGTCATCTACATACAATAGCACGATAATATAGCTTCCATTTTCTGTCCTTTTAAAATTAACACAGTGATCAAAATGACATCTAATATAACTGTGTTTTGTCGTAAACCTGTCAAACTTCAAATACCACTGCCTTGGATATTTATTTAGGCCATACAAGCTCTTCTTCAACATGCATACCAAATTATCCTTTCCTTTGACCTCATACCCCTGTGGTTGCTGCATATAAACCTCTTCCTCCAAATCCCAATTGAGAAAAGATGTTTTTACATATAACTATTCAAGATGAAAATATTCTACTGCCACAAGACTTAAAATAGTCCTAATTGAAGTCATCTTAAAAACAAGAGAAAATATTTCATCAAAATCTATACCTTTCTTTTATGAAAACACCTTTACAATAAGTCTAGCCGTGTACCATTGTTTTCCTCCATCTTCTTCCTTCAACCTGTAAACCCATTTATTCAACAATGTTTTTTTTTCTCGTAGGCAACTAAACCAAGTCCCAAGTCTAGTTATTTACCAATGTGTCCATTTCTTCTTTCATGCCTTTCTCCCATTTGTTTATAGTTTTTACCTACATTGCCTCTTCATAACTTTTTGGTTCACCAGAATCAATCAACAATAAATAATACAATGAAGGAGAGTATCATTCAAGGGGTCTACTTAAACTAGTAGATCTTCTAAAAAAAAATTTAGAAGTTTGAGGTACCTGCTTCTCCTTCTGTTGTACATTTTGATTTTTTGGTACCTTTGGAATTTCTTTTTCAGTGATCTCATCAAGCACTTTGTATTCTGGTTTTTATTTTTCATGCTTCTTTCCCTGCAACTAATCTTTGTACATGACCTTCTCATTGAATATGACATCTCTACTCCTAATGATTTTATGATTTTCATAATCCCATAAGCAATAACCAAAATCATTAACATTGTATCCAATAAAGGTACACTTCTTGGATTTTTCCTCAAGCTTTGCTATATTTTCTTTAACAATATGGACAAATGCTTCACAACCGAAATTCCTAAAAAAAAATAGTTTACCTTTTTACCTATCCATGCCTCCTCTGGAATTACACCATCCAAATATCTTGAAGGTCCTCTATTTATTAAGTCAACAAAAATATCTACAACATCTTCCGAAAAATTTAAGGGCAACCCAACATGCAATCTCATACTCCTTGCACGCTCCATTATTGTCATGTTCATCCTTTATGACACCATTTTCGTGTGGTGCTCTTGGAACTATTTTATATCTATGAATCCCATGGTATGAACAATAATCATCAAACTCATTTCTGCAATATTCACCTCCATTGTCTGATCTGAAACACTTCAACCTTTTTACTATCTCATTCTCAACCAAAGATTTCCATTTCTTAAAAGTATAAAAAACATCCGATTTTTCTCTAATGTAATAAACCCAAGTTTTTCTAGTTGCTTCATCAATAAAATTAACTTAATAACGAGAGCCACCAATATATGATACCTGAGATGGTCCCGATACATTTGTATGCACAAGATCTAACCTTTCACTCTTGTTTTTTTTTCTGACTCTGATAAATCTAACTCTCTTTTGTTTTACATAAACATAGTGCTCATAGAAATCCAAATCAATTTGTTTAAGATCTGGCAACAAATTTATTTTGTGAAGTATCTTCATCCCCTTATCACTCATGTGTCCAGACCTATGATACCACAGTGTTGTATCCACTCCTGTAGAATCCAAAGAGATAGAAGAGTCAATATTACCAATACATGCATATGATGTACCTACCTTTTCTTCTTTTTCTATCACCAATAATCCTTTGGTGACCTTCCACGCCTTATCTATAAATATAGATATACAACCTTCACTTTCCAAGTTCTCTATTGAAATTATATTTTTCCTTATATATGGAACATTTCTTACCTCTTTCAACAACGATTTCTTTCCATTATTTTTCTTTATTTGTACCTTTACCCATTCCAACAATTTTGCATGGTGCATCATCACCCAAATGAACCTGTCCAAAACCACTTTGAAAATAATATAGAAAATATTTCCTATGGGGTGTGGCATGAAATGAAGCCCCTAAATCTACTACCCAAGACTCAGAAATATTATCTACAGAAAGAATCAAAGAATCTTGTAACACATCACCTGTTACATTTTCTTCTTGATTTTTCTCATGTTGTCCATCTCTTTGTTTCTTTGGAGCTCTACATTATTTCTTCAATTGTCCTTTCTTCCCACAATTCAAACACTCTATCTTTCCCATTTTGGATTTGGATCTACCCTCCCTAGAATTCCCATGGTTCCCTGAGCCCTTTCCTCTATCCTTTTGTCTTCCCTTATTCTCCATGGTCAACGAATTACCTGATGTCTCACATGTTCTTTTCCATCACATTTCCTCGCTAAGGATAAAACCATAACATCATCAAATTTTATAATGTTTGAACTAGAGACAGAGTTACTTACAACCATTACCAAGGCATTCCATCTTTATGGCAATGAGAACAGGATTAGAGGATCCCTGACCTTATCCTCAAAGTCCACTTATATAGAACTAAGTTGATTAGTAACCACAATAAATTCATTTAAATGATCTGCAACGAACCCACCTTTTGACATATTCATATTAAATAATCTCTTCATTAGAAATACCTTATTGGATGTTGAGGGTTTTTTATACAGTTGATCCAATGTGTCCATCAACTCATTCATTGTCTTTTCTTTTGAAATATTGAAACCATCGATGCTTCTAGGCTTAGCCGTATCGTTCCTAGTGCCTTTCTGTCAAGAACCTCCCTTTATTTTTCCTTCATGGTCGTTGAATTCTTTGTTATTCTTCCCGATGGTAGGAATAGATCCTTTTTATATAAATAATCTTCCATTTTCATCTTCCACAATTGGTAGTTTTGTCTGTTAAATTTCTCGACCCTAAACTTTCCATCTTCTACCATTTTTTCCACTCAAACCAAGAACCCTTTTTTCCTGTGAGTTACCTTTTGTTCTGATACCAATTTTTATAAAATCAGGATCACAAAGAAATAAAATAAAACAAATGAGGAAATAAAACACAAAATATACTCAATACAATAGAGACACAAATATACATGGTTCACCCAGTGTGGGCTATGTCCACCAGAGAAATTTATAGGTCCTTCCTTTTTATTATCCAACAAAATGAAGGGATACAACCTACAACACACATGTTGTAACTCCCTCTTCTTTTTCTCATAGTATCCTCTCTCAGAATACAATATTCACAATAATACACAACCACAATATAATTCCCTCATAAAAGAGGGTTTCCTTCTAGGGAAAAAAAACCCTAACATAACTTCTACCATCATATTTGCGATCTTATAATGAATGGTCCAGGTTTATTATGAATTTAAAATATTTGAATTGTAAAGAAACAAAAAATTTGGTCCTCTCATGGCCGGGGGGGGGCATGAATTATGTATCTTGCAGTTTCTTTAACCTATATACAAATTAGGAAGATAATCAGGCTCCACAACCAACAATACCATGCATCAACCTATACCTATACCTGTACCATCAACAAGTGCATCAACCATGCACCAAACCTATATCATCAACCATGTACATAAACCATGTACATGCACATCAATATGTACCAAACCATGCATCAACCATGCACCAACACCTATGTTAAACTATGCATCAACCATTCACCATAACATGTACCATATGCCTCAACCATCAACTGTGTACATGAAAACCATACCAAGTACCAATATTGTACCATACAATGTATCAACAAATACCATCAACCATGTATATCAATCATGTACATCAACACCATACCATATACCATAACATATCATCAATGAAGTGCCTCAACCATATTCCAAGAGTATGTGCCAAATGTGTACCAAGCATATATCAAGATCATCAACAAGTGCCTCTATCAATGTACCAATACTGATAACATCATCATCCATACAACATGTCATCAATGAAGAATCTCATAGAACCTATGCATTCCCTTCATGAAAAAATCACCATACAACATGAATATCCCTCAACCATGTACAAGCAACTCAAAGATGTGAACTATAAGAACCATATCAATGTCTTACCATGCATGAGAGTGTTCCTCACTCAACCAACTAGCCATCATATACCATATCTAAGTACAAGACCAACCAAACCAAGAATGCCTCAAGCATTCACAACATCATAAGAAAATCTAACCATCAAAACAAACCAATAACCATACCAGAACTTTTTTAGTTGACCTGAACCTATATAATATTGACTTGTGAACTTGCTTTTAGACTCTAGGGACCTCGTACCAACATCTATTCAAATTTTCATGATCTTTTCATATGTACGTGAATTTCCCTTATACAACCTGCATATATACACTCTTTCCTCCATTGTAGCCCGCGTATATACACTCTTTCCTCCACTGCAGCCCACGTACATATGCTCCCTTATAGGCCTGCAACTCGTGTATACCTCAGAAACTAGGGTTTTTCTGAAACTCCTAGATTTTCTTCGTCAACCCTTCTTTTCTACCTCATAAAATGATGCTACAACTTTAGAAAAATATCACTAGATCATAAGAAAGATAAGAAATGAATAAGTGTGTGAGTGTGTTTGTGAATGACTCCTTGAGGTGATTATATACTTGTGTTAGGTAACTCCTCATCTTAATTTAGGGCTTATAGGGTTTTCTTGTTACAAAAACTTTACCCCTTTGACCAAGACTTATAACAAACTAGCGACTTCTTTTCCACTCTTTGGGGCTTCCAACTTTACAAGGCCAAATCTACGTAACCGTGAGGAACCACATGGCATTCCATATATCACCAAAAATGGTATGATGTGTACTATCCATATATGATAGTCTTACCTACAATTACACTATCCTTCAAGAACAAAATCCTCAATCAATTTAGGGTCCCATAACCACACCTCTGGGGCTACATGTAGACTACATCAAATTCACCAAACTAAATCATCATCAATATTGATCATAGAATTTTCAATCAACTGTCCAACATCTCTGGACCCATCTAAGGGTTGACATCAATATCCAAGGTCACTCTCAAAGGGTTGACATTAATGAAAACCAACTGTCCAAACCAACCGTCCAATAATATCCCCCTTTGGCATTGATGGAAACACTTAGACATGACAACACTCATGCTCACACTCCCCTATGATCATTGATCCTCGTCAAAGTTTTTATATCTCCCCCTTTGACATCAATGGAAAATGGTATCTCCTCTAATTGGGGTTTCTCCCCTTGTCTTCATGCCTTTGTTCCTTCTCTTCATCTTTGACCAAATATTAAATCCCCCTGTCGATATGTCTCCTCCTGATACTGTACCTTCTCTAACAAATCATGGGAAAAATAATATCTCCCTCTGTGGGTATGTCTCCTTGTTTATATGCTACTAATCCTCTTTTCTCGATCTCTCTCTCTGATTATTTTTCTTACCTTGAATTTTCTATAAGATGTATATGAATGTAGGGCTATTTGTATATGTTTCCATTCCTCTCTTCTATCGTTTTTTATTTTCCATTGGTGGTTCCTCTTGAATTTCAATGACATATATAAAAAGAATTCAAAAATTGTTTTCTTCATTTAGTTGTCATGTTTACT
Organism: Picea glauca; assembly: GCA_000966675.3. NCBI lineage: Eukaryota > Viridiplantae > Streptophyta > Pinopsida > Pinales > Pinaceae > Picea > Picea glauca. The sequence goes on along the minus strand of JZKD02S1776745.1, from coordinate 26,359 downwards.
TGACCATATTGTTTAACAATGTCCTTATGATGATATGGCTTCTAATGACTGTTTCTATTTCCATGTTCTATTGTGCCTTTCACTGCTTGCATTTATGTGACCAACTACTTCCACTGATTCCAATTGTAAATATGTTTCTATGCAGCTAACCCATGTTTCTATACTTGCTAAGAATATCACAAATCCATCTGTGTCCATATGTCACAAAATTTTCATGATCCTGCTACTCAAATGTCCACAATGTTGACCCATCTGTCACTGTACTATATGGATGAAACTCATCATCACATATCAAATGTGTCCACTGCAAACCAAAATATGCATGTCTATAACAACCTGTACTAAAGATATATCTTCCTAAATACAATCATAAACTTCTTCCTTTGCAACTTCCAACTGACACTTGTGTGGGAACACTGCTATCTCAATTGATCAATTTGTCATTTTGTACTTCTGTTGTTTGAATTTTCTGAATATGTCTTTGTAAACACTTCATACTTCTCGAAATATGGTTCTCTAATTTGTAGTAGCTACTACACTAACTCCCCCTATTCAATATTCATATTTACTCGGAGTCTCTGTTGTCATGTTTACAAGCAGAGTGTGCTTGTCATTGATGGAAAGAACAACAATGATGATGGAAGGTTTACAAAAATATTGTACATGGAAAGAACAACATCCAGTAGTGAATATACATAAGAACAAGGTCGAGAAGATGAGAAGGAATAGGGAAACATTGCACGCAGAGCGCAAGTGGGCGCTAGGTCCGAGGTGAATTCCATTACCAAAGCTCAGGAGAGATAACGTTCCCAGAAATGCATATGAAGTCCAAGTCATCAAGGCTCGCATAAGGATCAAAGGTCGTGGCCTTTGACACTTAGATATTTGAGAAAGCCAAAGCTCAAGAGGAGGAGTGACAGTGGTCAGTGGATCACCGATCCAGAATACCTGATGTTCATTAGATCAAAGTCCAAATAGGAGGAGAGCGCAGAGGAGGAGATTAGACATCACCTGCCAAATCGAAGTGCAAAGGTCCAACAATGGTTAGATCCAGTGGATATGCAAGGAGGATAAACCCAGGAGTCAATCAACACTCCAAGGCTGCAAAGGAATCATGGGCGTTGGATCTAGAGGACACGTGGCGAGCGATTGGAATTAATCTTATTCACAAATTGGAAGAGTCAAAGGTAAGCGTTGGAGGAACTCGCGAAATGTGAATTCGTGAAATGATATGGGTCATTGGATCTAGAGGACACGTGGCGAGATATCAACATTTTGCTGACTCGTGAGCTGGAGAAGTCAAAGGTGAGAGTTGTAGGAACTCGTGATATGTGAAGTTGCGAAATGATATGGGTCATCTGATCACCAAGGATTTGGACCGTTGATCTGATATGAATTTAGAGTCCACAATATTGATCACAGTTGTTGATCAGAGAGAGAGACCTTGACCATTGATCTGATATGAAGTCATTTCGGAGTTTCATGTATCAGGAGTTTGGAGGCAACTCACAACAGGAGTTCACAATATGAGAAATCATGAAGCACTCTTTTTCTTGACCCCTGATCATAGCTTATGGTCACATCAGAGGAAGATAAGTGAAGGAGCTAGCACTGCTAGACTCCATTTCGGAGTTTCGCGTATCATGAGTTTGGAAGCAACTCATAGCAGGAATGATTTTCCCCTGATCAAAACTAGTGGTCACATCAATGGAAGAGAAGGGAAGGAGCTAGAAGTGCTAGGCTCCATTTTGGAGTTTCACAAGTTTGGAAAACCAAGGTGACTCACATCTAATCACCCGAAATGCGAAATCACGAAATGACTATTGGTTAGGAATACAGTCACCGCCGATGGTCATGTGAAAGGAAGGGGCTTAACCGGAAAATCCAACACGCAATGTGTACTTTTTCTCAAGAAGGGAAAACGCATGAAAGGGATGAGAGCATTGAGTTTCTCTTAGTAACTGCTAGAGACAGACTGATTGTAACCACAAAAAATGACTAATTACATCGACCAAAGAGTTCGAAGAATCTTAGGGTGATCACTAGAGGAGATGAAGAGTCTCGAGATAATTGCCAGTGGAATGAAGACTCATCATAGTGATGATTCAAAGATGGAAAAGTGTTGAATACTGTAGCTTCCATAGAAGCCAAAGAATCTAAGGAATGACCACTAATGATGAATATTTTCAGCATAACGGCCATGGAGGAAGAACAGACTCAATGTAATCACCATAAGGTACGAAGAGTTAGGTGTATGATCTGGAAGAGAACTTGGCGTGATAAATATACGCAGAACAAAGAAGAAGGGGTTTCTTCGGTCGAGAGTTATTTATGTGGGTAAAAGCAGGCTATGTACAGCTGTTGAATCGTATAGAAGAAGCATAGAGCATAGAACATAAATGCATATCTGAGAGAGGAATACAAATTTGAGGTGAGCATGCAGAGATAGAGCAGAAGAACATAAAACTTATGAATATGCGAGGAGGAGGACACTGAAGTAGACATAGAAGAGTAGTGTATCAGAACAATGATGAGACTTGTAAGCCTTTGATGAATATTGTATCACTGTAATATATTCAAGCAAGCAAATATTTATATTTCAGGGTGGTTGGGAGGTGCTAGGGAGGACTGTTTTCCTTAGAGTTTCAAGTGGGTGCTTGAACACAGGGAGTTGTAGCTTCCATCTGGTTGCAGCCAGAAATACTAAGGTGGAAGGGTGGTGCAAGGGAGAACTGTTGTTCCCTGTTATATAGTTTGGTGCCTGTGTGATTGGAAGTTGGTGCTTCCATCCAGTTGGTGTTGGAACACTAAGGGAGTTGGTGCTTCCTTTTAGTGGGTTCTAGAGAAACGAGGGAGTTGGTGCTTCCTTCTAGTAAGTGCTAGAGAAAATAGAGAGTTGGTGCTCTCAGCAAGTTGCAATTTTCAAAACAGAGGTTGTGGCCTCAAGAGGAGTTGGAGCTCACAAGTATGATAATGTCAAGAAAATAAAGATTACTTATCATATCAAGAAGAAGAGTTTTTTCCCTTTATGGGTTTCCTTAGGAAATATCTGTCTCTGTATATTTCATGTGTGTGATTGATGTTTAATATTCTATTGTTTACTTCTATGCATCATTGTGATTGTCATTGAGTGTTCTATGAGGAGTTTAAAATGGGCATAATAGTTTAATCACAGTAACAACTGGGTCACTCCCCCTCTCAGTTGTTCAACAATTGGTATTAGAGTCGGTTCCTTTTATCTAAAGGTAGATCAGGAAGCTTAAACATGTCAATCCATGAAGGAACTTCAACCAATAAGGCCCCCTTGTTCAATGGAACAAACCTTTTCTTCTGGAAAGTTACGATGAGAACCTACATAATGGCCCTAGGTGCAGATGTATGGGATGTGGTAGAGACCGGTTATGTAAAGCTAGTTGTACTAGCTAATAAGGATGAAAAGATAGAATTTAGATTCAATGCTAAGGCTATGAATGCTATTCTGAGTGGGCTTGTAGAAGAAAAATTTGTAAAAGTTATGCACTTAGAAACGGCCAAAGAAATGTGGGACAAACTCATTAGTTGTTATGAAGGTAATGAGAAGGTAAAGGACACTAAGATTCAAACCTACAGAGTACAGTTTGAGCAGATAAAGATGAACGAGGATTAAACTATTGGAAAGTACTTTATGAGAGTTGAAGAACTAGTAAATGCAATGAAAGCACTCGGTGAAAAAATCGAGGAACCCTCTTTAGCTTAGAATATTTTGATATCTCTGCCAGATAGGTTCAACCTGAAGGTCTCTGCTATAGAATAACTTAATGATCTAAAAGCCTTGGATTTTGATCAACTTCTAGGAACATTGATTGCATATGAAATGAGGATATTTAAAGATAAACCCACCTTTAGAGAATCACATTTTAAAGAAGATAAGAATGAGGATTCTGAACCTGATGAAATTGAAGCAAATTTTTTGAGAAGACTAAAGAAAGGATCAATCAAGTACCAAGGCAAGCTTCCCTTCAAATTTTTTAACTATGGAAGGATAGGTCACTTTGCATCTAAGTGTCCACAAAAGAAGAAGGACCATAACTCTGAAGTTGAAGAGAAGTACAAATTCAAGAGATTTGTTAAAAAGAAAAGCTTATGTGTAAACAATGATGACTCCTCAGGAGACACAGCTAGTGACTCTTTCTATGAAGATAATATTAATGACTTTATGCTAATGGCCAAAGAGGATTATGATAATAAAATCACAAGAAGTGATGTTGATGATGAAGAAGTTGTGGTTGACTTGGAAGGAAAACTGATCAGTTCTCTAGAATAAATTGCTAGACTCAGACTCAAAAAGAAGAAGAAAAAACAATTGCTAATACAGTTCGAGAAAGACAGTAAAAAACCTGATGAAGAATTTGCCCTGTTGAAAGTATAATTAGAAGAGGCAAATAAAATAGAAGACATTCTGAAACAAAAGTTATTATAAAATAAGGCAAGATGTGAAGCCTTGGAAGAAGAGGTACTAAAAATCAAAAAATAAATGGAGAATTTTAAAGCATTATATCTCCAAAATCTTCCAAGCATTAAAGCCTCAGACAGATTAACCACCATTCTGAATCAACAAAGGAATCTAAATTTGAAAACTGGTTTGGGTTATGAAGAAGGATAAAATAATGGTCAACCAAGCAACAAAGAATCCATTAAGTTTGTCAAATCTACATGCATTGACAATAATAAATATGGAGAAACAAAGGAAAATAATCAGCCACCAAGAAAGAGCAAAGGAAGAAGTACCAGAACTTAAACTGTAGAACAAAGAAATAATATACCCTCTGCTCAAAGAAATCATTAGCATGGAAGAAATCAACTTGCTCAAAGAAGACATCCATTTTCCAAGTACAAAAGTTTTTTCTACGGATATTGTTTTTACTATTCTAACTTTGGTCACAAAGTTGTAAACTACTCCTTAAAATTTAGATATGAGAAATCAAGACACTCAAGGAATAGATATTTGTCGCAACAAAGAATGAGACAACCAATTAACAAACAACCACATACTTCAAATCATGTGATGGCTAGGAAAGGACATAGGTTAAGCATAACAATAGTTATGATCCTCTATTCAATGAACCAGAATGTTACACCTGCCATAATTATGGACATAAAGCTGCAAACTATCACTTAAGGAACTATGAACTAGATTTGAATCCTCCTACTAAAAATGTCAAGGTTTGGAAGAAGAAAGAAAATGAAAAGTGTGGACTAGTTCTATCAACTCAAAGACAAAATAACCCTTGGTATATTGATAGTGGTTTCTCCAAACATATTATGGGAGACAAAGGTAAGTTTCTATCTCTAAGTGAAAGAAAATCAGGAAACGTAACCTTTGTAAACGATGCTCCAGGTAAAATCAAGGGTAAAGGGATGGTGAGTTTAAGTAATGGAAAAGGAAAAGCCTAGGATTTTCTGCTTGTAGATGGGATGAAACATAATTTTCTCAGTGTAAGTCAAATGTGTGACAGAGGATGTGAAGTGGTGTTCACTTCCAAGGATTTCAAGATAAAGTCTGTAAACTCAGGACAAGTGGTGGATAAAGGCATAAGGATGGATAATAATGTATATGTGCTAAAACAATATAGAGAAGAGTTTCATATAAGAAAACATGATGAAAGCAGGTTACTGTTGGTTGTGGAGCCTGATTATCTTTCTGATTCAGAGGTCCTTGCTTTCAGCCGTGTTTATACCCCATGAAGTATTTACACCCCAGAAGTATGTACACTCTTCCATGTGGGGGA
>JZKD02S1776745.1:0-16879 GCA_000966675.3 Picea glauca | reverse complement strand
CTTGAAGGAGGATTAAAGTATAAATTTCATAATTTTGTTGTTAAGAAAGGAGAGCCAAGAATAAGCTCATGTGGGAAGCTTGAAGCTATAAAGTTGATATACATTTTAGAGTAAAGTAGACTAAATAATATGGTAGTTTTTATACCATGTTGAAACATGAAAACAAGATGTAATTATCTTCTTCACTCATGTAAAGTTGCATTTTGGAATATCTACATTTATCATGTGTAGTAGATATAATAAATTCTCAAGAAACTTTTAATCCACATTCTATACGATAATGGATATAAGTTGAAGAGAATTCTATCCTTTATTTACAATTGCATGGGTATCCCAAGCATATAAATAAAACATGCAAGAATGATTATATTTTCAAGGCATTAGTGTAAGAATGAGAGGTGGATCCCCTTAAGATTTGATTTAAGGGTTAGGAGTGGCTATCCCCTTAAGGTTTATCTTATCTAGGGTTTGGTCTATGGGTTAGAAGTGGATACCCCCTAGGCTCAAGACCTAGTTCAATTAATATTCTTTGCTAGACACATTAGAGAAAGTGGGATGACACTTAGGGTTTATGAGTGGATAAAATTTAGTGGTTTTCCTTTGAAACTTGACTTGGTTTGTATCAGCAATGCAATGATTGTAGGTAGTTGGAGTATGAACATGCGGACCATTGATGGAGGAAGCACATTGGAGCAGAGGACATTTCATTTTGACTATCTACATTTACCAATCCGTTCTCCGCTAAATTCACCACCATCTGCTAAAACTCTGCTAAATTCACCGTCATTTGCTGAAACTCTACTACATTCACCACCATTTTCTGAAACTCCGCTACATCCTCCGCTATAACCGCTAAAACGCTGCTGGAACTCCGCTAATCTTGGTGTCTCCATACTAAATTCTGCTAAAGGACAACGCTAAATCACTGTCAAATTGTTGTCAAGTTAATTAAGACTCTCAATTTCTATCACGTGGTAAACATAAGAACATTGGCAATCGCCATCTCTCACGCATGGCATTATTTGTCACACGAGTCTCTCCACAGACATGAAGACTTGCCAATGAGAGAAACAGGGGAGCGACAAACACATCAACACAATCTACCCAGTAAGTAATCCAGGTAAGTCATCCTCGTTTACGTGTTAAGTTGTGAATGGATGTGATGAAGGAATAATTATTACCTCTACGTTCGATTGCTCCAGGATTTGGAAACAGAGACTGTGCTATTCCTTTTTGTGAAAAATTGAGACTGTGGACATTGGTATCAATGTCATGGGGGGATTGGTAGTGCGTCATGAACCAGAAAATTTTAATGCTATACGCCAAGACCCAGAAGTGTATCGCATTTTTGAAAATGCAGGATGGATTGTTTACTTTGAGAAACTATAGGGGTTCAATGAAAATGATGCACTAGAGTTTGCCAGGAATTTGGATGGTGAACAGTCTATGGTCCAAGGAATGAGAATACCTGTAACGAAGGAAATTATTGCAGAAGTTACCCATCTGCCCAGAACTGGAGAACGGTGGTTTGTTCATAAGACTCCACTTCCCACAGCTAAAGATGACTTTTTGAGGGAAGGAGAGGTTGTGCGGCCATGAGGAAAAGGAATGGCATTGGAGTCTCTGCCACATCCCTGGGAGCAAGTCGTTAAGTTTGTAAAAAGATACATTACTTATGCGGGTAGATATACGGTTGTTTTTAATTCAAATTGTATTTTGTTATCTCATCTGCGCCATCAAAAGCTTATTAATATGCCCTATTATCTGTTAAAAGCCCTGCATAATATGGCACATTATGCTAGGACCTCTAGAGTACCAATAACTTGTTTAATGCATCATGGACTGATCAATTTGTTAATAAAAAGGGTAGAGGGGTTACCTAATGAACTGCAACCAGAGGATCATGTTGAGTTGGGAAATCCACCTAGGGGCATTCTTGAGGAAAATGATGAACAAGTAGAAATACCCCAAGATGATTAGTCTGAATCAACTAAAGAAACAGGGGATGGGGTTATAGTCAGAAGCCCGGAGCCAATGGAAGAAGATAAGGGAAGTCTTGGATTATTACAAGAGTATGATAGTTCAGATGAGGCTACAGAAATGAATACTGCCAAAGACAACAATGGAGAAAAAGAATAAGAATCATCTTCTTTGCGTGATTATTATTTCAAGAATTTACCACACAAAGAAACAATTCAAATTACTGAGAACCCTTGCACAGATGACTTACAATCATATATAGTAATAGAAGAAGAACCTGCACCCTCAACATGGAGAAAAGGGAAGTCTGTTGCTTTTGTTTCTACCTTTCCCAGAAGAAGATCCAGAGCAGTAGTAGCAACAGAAGCAGCTCAGCTCAAAACCATAAACATAGAAATTACGGTTCTTCACCCACTCTCACCACTGTGTCCTAACTCAGATACTGTGACTGTAACACAAGAACTAGTCAGTAGCCTAGAAAAAGAAAATGATGATGTAACTATCACACAAGAACCAGTTAACCAGTTAACAACATAGGAATGGAAGCAAATGATGCGAATGTGGGACATAAGCCAACTTATGCTAATACACAAGAACCTGTTGCTGAAAATGAGGAAGAAGGAAAGAGGTAGAAACAAGAAGATGGAAGTCAAATTGCTACATTGGTTGCAGAAAATGAAATGCTGCGAGAGGAAATCAGACATCTTCAGTTAGAACTGGAAGCAGTCAAAAGGGCTAAGATGGAAGCATGCACCTTAAGTGTTTTATCTAGGGCTGCTAAAGTAGTAGGGAAGTCCAAAGATGAAACATAATTTGGAGATGAGGAGTATATGTGCAAGGAATGTGGAGACTTATATACAAGAGCTGGTTATCAAGTAATTCAGTTACCAAGGGTCACTGTAACACAAGAACCAATGACCAACATTATGCAATCTGAAAGTGATGCTACTGAAACACAAGAACCTCCATTTAGAACAATGAATCAAGAAACACAGACTAAAAATCTTTCAGAGTTGATTGATGCAATTACACAAACTGATGCTTCTTGTGAACTAGTTGATGAAGTTATTCAGACATAACCTTGGTTAATGGCGCCAGAAGCTACAAAATGGAAACAACAAGCTCTTTTGGTAAAGGCTGGTATGATTCCATTAACAACACATGAGAGAACTCTTCAGTAGTTAAGAGAGAAATGGGCTCAAGAATTAATAACTTGGAATCATAAATGGGAATATTTGCAGACTGACTTGAAAGAGTTGAAGAATTTAAAACAGAGTGTGGCAGAGCTGCAGAAAAACATAAAAACAATGTATAACTTGGTGGAGTTGGTACTAATCTATTGAAGTACCTCTCCCTCTTACTCTATCTTTCTTTATGAGCATATGACTCTTTTTAAGATAAACATTGTTAAAGAAGGTAGACCCCATAAGATAGCACTCAGTTTTGATTTTATGAATACCTTCTCTCACAGTGAGATTGAAGAACAACATTTACTCTGTGAACTTTACTTCCATGAGTTTTCTTGTCCTATGGACATAAGACATAATATCACACCTTTGGTTGGGGATATTCAGATAAGAGCTTTCACCTCTTTTGTCAATAATCATGTTACATGGAGAAATGATTTTCAGACAGTTCGTAAAAATGAAGTAAATGATTCCTTATGGATAAGAGGTGAACCACTTGATGCTATCACTAGGATCTTCTTTCTTAGCCTAAACGGGCCAACCGAATAACAAAACTCCAAAGAATGATGCTTGAATCATTCAGATGCACTATTTTAAAACAACAATCATTGGCATTGGATGGCAGCAAATCTAGATGGGAGGTATTGTTGTTGGGAAAAACACCCTACGGACTAACAAACTAGGGTCAGACTTGCATGTAGATTTGATCGATAGAAACTAATTTTTTACCTACATCCCAAAATTTTAATCCCCTTTTCTTAGTAAATGCATGGAAAAGGACCACCTACCTTATTACCGGAGTTCGATGTAGATCCTTCGTTGTGCTTTGATTACTTGCTTGCACTGCTCCTTCCATAGATGACCTGCACTCAAGACAAATAAAAACTATGCATGCATGCTACTTCTATACTCAAGGGTTATAAATCAAGCATAAATTAATCAAACCATAGACAATTCATGAATTGGGACGGTAAAAACATTCTTTTTACTACTGAAAGTGAATCAACTTACAAAATCTAAGACCGGCCACCGCTCCTTGAACCTGATCCTGGGCTCCTCTTCTTCTATCCTTCAACTGCTTTGCGTTAAATCTCCTTTGGCATGAGGAAAGGCTAAAGGGTTGGAACAATGGATTACGTAAATGGGCAGAGTTTCTTTTCTATATTATTTCCTCCTCCAAATAGTACCCCTACCCCTTCTTTTATAGGTTAGAAGGAGCTAGGGTTTTGGATGAACCCTCGACCATGCATGGTCAGGAGTTTCAGTTAACTAACCCATAGCGTTTTGTTCCATCGACAACTTTCCTTTTTTCATGCTTTGTTAGGTACACACGGGCTGTTGTGAGTCAGCTAGCGTGTACACGCGTGCAGTAATGGGTTAGGGCACGTGGGCCTTGACACAAGAGGATTTTCAAAGAGTTGTTCAGCAGAGTTTTGGCAAAGAAGGGATATGAGTTGGCCTGATGCTAGGTAAGCATGTGTGGTGCAATTTAGGGTTATAACAGATGCCCCCTAATGTGTGAGGCCAGAAGAGCATCCGATGGCCGAAATACATTACCAATCTTTACTGATGTGTCGAATGATTGAGCCCAAGGATCAGGAACCAGGAGGTGTCGTCTGCAAAATAACAAATGTCTCACCGAGGCGGGAATACCCATGCTTGGGATAAAATAGAACCATGGCTACCAATCAAATACACTGTAGATCCATGTCAAATAACTATAAAGAGTAGCCGCGAATAATACACAACAGAGCTACATCTCGAAATCAGAAAGATATACATATAGAGTATCCATCTTCCAGAAGCTGATTCAGCCTGATGGCTGGACTTCAGAGCTCGAGCAACAACTTCAAAATCTTCCAAAACTCAGGTAGGAGTGTAATATGAGTGTACGAATGCACTACCCAGAGGTCTTTGATGGGTCATCGGTCATGGACTTGATAATATTGATGATCAGACTGAAGGCTTCAGTGATTTCGAACAAGGACTTGATTGGATGTTCAGGATGGTCGGGTATGCGGACAAGAGACATATTGCAAAGGGGTTGACTCAGGTTTAGTGACAAAATTCCCTTGGACAATAGCATGACAAGTGATGAGACTCAGGCAACATATATGTTAATCATAAGTCTACGAAGCAGGAGGCAACGTAAACTCTCCATATGTTTGGAAAAATAACCAAACGGTGGAGGACACAAATCTATATAGCGAGAAAAGATTCCTAAGGTCATACTACATCCCATAGTATGATGATCAAATGGATAGATGTGCTTTATCCAAGGGTGACTCATGATGCTACCAATAAAGAAAATACTTTTCCCATCCTCTTTTTGGGGTATATTTGATTTTTTTGTTCTTTTCGATAATTTTGGAAAAAGAATAAAGGAATATTACGCTACAACGGAGGAACTAGTACTGCAAACATTCAAGCTCAAGGAAAAAGGACAAGACTGATGTTCTGGTAAAATGATACTCAGGGAAAATCCTCCGACGACCAAAGGTGTTAAGATGCAAAAGCAAACTGTCACAAGGCTAGTGGATAAGGTATGCAAATGCAGTTGATAGAACACACAATGGTAACGTCCTTCGATGTAAGTTTAATGAGCCTAGAGAAGGTAAGTTCGGTGGTTTTTCATATTTAGAGAGTCTAAAAAAGCATAAAAGGAGACTCCGCTCAAGTACCTTTTTCGACAATAGTCTAGTCGGTTCGAAAAAGGGGTAAACTAGCACCGATTAGACATCAATTCAAAACCATTTTAACGAGTGTGATAGGGACAAGATCACTCGACCATTTTTTCACTTTTAAGGAGTTTGAAAAAAGCTTAACTATGGACTCCGTCGGGAATATTCTTCTTGACCAATTTAACGAGTGTGAAAGAATAAGGTCACTCGACGATCTTTTCAATTTTAGGGAGTCTGAAAAGAGCTTAACTATGGACTTTGTGGGGGTTTCTTTTTCATAAATTTAGTCCCTCAAGCCCGAAAAAGGAATAAAATTATACCTGAGAGTACTCTTCTAAAGAATGGGAATTCGATAAAGTATAACTTTGTTTTTACAGTTGACCGTATGGACCGAAAAAGGGGTAAACTACTGCCGGACAGACGTGACTTCAAATTTTAGTTTAATGAGCATGAAAGGCCACAAGATCGCTCGATGATCTTTTCATTTTTAGAGGGTCTGAAAAGGGCTTAAAAGGAGACCCGTTGTTTTTGGGAGTCCTGAGGGTGAGACAAAGGGTGAAAAATAAGCATGAAAATGAGGCTCAAACTCATATTCAGGAAAGACTATACGGACTCCCAAGCCTATAGTGTTTTTAGAAACAGCATGGACACCATAATGCAACCAGGACCTACCTAGGGCATCCATGTTCTGGTAAGCTCTACCGCCAAGATGTGATACTTCTAAATCAAATATGATGGTTCCGTGTCACAACCTAATGGGATCGATCCTCTAGTAGAGGAAAATGATGACGAGGGGCAAAAGTCAGGGTGGTAACCTAACTTATATGCTCAAGTTGATTTTTGAATTTTTTTATGGACCGTCAATATTTTCTCAAAACTCAAAAAACTGTCCCAATACCCAATCAAATCCCTCCCATATAACTCCTGAATCACTCTAAATGGTTTTTGGTATAAAGAAACTGATAAGGGAGGCCAAACAAGTGACAAAAAGAGGCCAAAAAGTTTATAAATAGAAGCTGGCAACTCATTATCACCATTGCTGATTTGGAAATTGACTCTGGAGCCAAAAGACCCCCTTTGCCAAAAACAGTGATTCTGGGAGCTACAGTGGATGAAACGAACTTCTTCTTGGACCAAGTAAGTACAAACTCCCTTATCTAGCTATTCAATACTTCAATTTCGTTGTTTAGTTTATTTTTTGGGTGGGCGTCGACCTTAAAAAGGTTGGCCCTAGGTACACATGGGTTGTCTCTGGACAGGCCGCATGTACATTCGGGCAGAGTAAAGTCTGCCCACGTTTACACATGACTGTTGCCTCTACAACTCACGTGTACCCCCCTTTTGTAATGAAAAAGCAAACTAAAAGCAAGTACTGACCCTCCTTTACCTTGTTGTGTTGGCAGGATGTATGTCTAGTGGAGGGAAAGGGAGCATGAGGCAATCAGTGAGTTGGTTGCAGCAGATCCGAATGTCATGGCCGTGTTAATGCAATGTGGTTTACTAAAATTATTTCTATGTCCATTTATACGCGCACAACCAAGGCTACTGAATGCCTTGATTGACTACTAGCACCCTCATGCAGAGGCTTTTATGCTAGAGGGGAAATCACTGGTGCCCACCATTGAGAATATCTACTTTTTGACTGGCCTCTCAAGGAGAGGGGAACCAGTCAACTTCCGGACGTTTCCTGCGGGACCGAGCAAGATCTCAGAACTGATAGCTGAGCATTGTGAGGCTGGGACTGACCGTGTGGGTTTCCAGGTACCTATTAGTAAGATTACTAGCTTAGCACTGCAGACTATATTTTTACTGATTGGGTGGATTACCGGCTCAACAGCCTTGCATCAGGCGTCTCGCGCATAGATGAACTGTGTCATTCGGTGCTTGAATGCACAATTTTTTGACTGGAGTACCACACTACTGGAGTGCATGAAGAGGCAATTGACAGATTGCTGACAGTGGACACAGAGGAACTTCGGGTTTAGGACCATCTTGTGTTCATTCTTTTTTGAGAGAGTTCTGAGTTTTAGTCCTCGGGTTGTAGTACGAGGACATCAGGCCTCATTCCCTGCAGTGTGTATATGGGCAGTATTATTGCTGCGACAGGGTGGTGGAAGGACCGTTGAGTCCTTCGCCGATGATTTCTTTGCGTGGCTGTCACGATAGATCCCTATGATTGAGGACTACCCATATGCAAGGATCGATTTTTCTAGAGATCCTGAGATACCCGTGCCTCCTAGCGAGGAGCGAGGGGAGATGGGTAAGTCTCCACCTTTGTAGTTTTTTGTTTTCATATGTAATTTTTTTTGTCATTTTTGTTATATATATCATTTTTTTGTATGCCAGAGTATTTGATGGATAAATGTTTGTTGCATGCAGATGTGGGACTCATACGACCTACCGATTATGCATGGAACAAGCGTCGTCCACGGCCAGAAGTCGCGGCTGTCACCGCTTGGGGAGCAGCAGTAACAGGGAACCTCCCAGCCGGAGAAGCCGAGAGGGTCCTTAGATGATTTGAGCAGAACTTCACTGTCCTCACTCGCACAGTCCCGATGGCAGAGATAGAGGACCTGCCGCCATCCATGCAGCCTCATGTAGTGGGGGCACCTCGGACATGGGTCTGATTGTTTAGGCGTTTAGCCTATGCTATGGATGATTATAACAGGGCCCATAGGCCCTGAACCTTCTTAGACTTTTTATGTGCCACGAGCACCTACTTGTAAATATTTTTTGAGGGCATAAGCCCGGTGACTCGTTATTATTCCCATCTTTGAGGTGCTTGCGTCCATATATGTACTCTAGTTATTTTATGATGTTATATATGGTTTTTATCTTTTGTGTCTTATGGATTCTGTGTGCAAAAATGTATTTACATGTTTATGTCAATGTTCTTTCATATGTGTGCAAGATGCCAATCTAAAATTTGGTTAGCTAGAGTATCTGTAATTTGGTTTAATCTCCTAGGAACATGAAAATATGTAATATAATCAAAGTTTCGTTCTAAGAGACGTACCCTAAGAAATTGTCGGTGTAAAGTTGGATCCTGAACCTGGTATACTCTGTTTAGCTGCGACACAACCAGTTGAGCATCAAGATAGACCCGGAGATGAGAGATACCCAATGAAAAGGTGTCACAAAGCAACTCAATAACTGCACTATACTCAATGATATTATTTGTTGTGTCACCTAAGCATATACCTCTAGAAGATAAAAACTGGCCCTGAGGTGTAAAGATTACCCAAGCTGCGGAGACAAGCCTCCGCATGTGTCAAATAGCACCATTTGCATACCCAACGAACACCTCAGAATCACTTGACATTTTCCATATTGACAAAAGATAACATCAATGACATGTCCATAACACTTTAAAAGAAATTTAAAAAGTAATAGTACAAAGACTATACATATGTTACAGAAATTTACCCACAGTGACCTGTCTATGAGTAATACTTCTTGAGGTAGAGCCCATTTCTAGGCTCCACCAAAGCATTCCCTTCAAAATCAACCAAACTATAAGCGCCATTTTTTAATATCTCTTTTATAATGAAGGGTCCGAACCACATGGGTTTAAACTTTCCTGCCCCCAGGGGGTCCTTATCTTGGTCATAGACTAGGACAAGGTCACCCTCAGAGAAAATCTGAGGATGAACGGACCTATCATATTGACACTTGACCTTATGTTGGTGAGCCTCATTGGCCAAGGCTGCATCGCGGCGCTGCTCATCGAGCTACTCAAGGTGTACTAACCGTTCTTCAAGTGGAGAAGTGTCTGGCAATAACTGTACTAACAATTTTAGAGATGGCATTTGACATTCGATGGGCAAGACTGCCTCCAGCCCGTAAACAAGTTGAAAAGGTGAGAAACTAGTTGTAGTCTTAACAGATGTTCGGTAAGCCCATAATGCTGAGTATAACATCAAATGCCAATTTGACTTGGCTGAGTTGATAGTTCACTGTAGAATAGTCTTAAGAGTTTTGTTTATAGCTTCCACTTGCCCATTGGCTTGGGGGTAGTAAGGTGATGAATGCTCCTACCGTAACCCAATATTTGATGTTAATTTAGTCATCATTTGGTTCTGAAAGTGACTTCCATGGTCAGTGATAATCTCTCTCGGGACGCCGAACCTTGCTATGATTTGGTTGAATAAGAAGAGAGCTACAGTCTCTCCATCATCGTTAAACGTTGGCATAGCGGTGCCCCCTTGCTGATGGGGGATTGCATGTAGTGTAATCAATCCCCCACTTAGTGAAGGGACCAACTGTGATGATAGGAAACATAGGAGTAGGATGTGCCCTCATCTTCCGAGAGAATATTTGGCATGGATGGCACTTCTTAACCGATTCGATACAATCTTTGATAAGTGTCAGCTAGAAGTAACCTGCTCATAGAATATTTTGGGCTATTGCCAACCCAGATAAATGACCGCCACAAGCTCCAGTATGGAAATTGTTGAGAATGATGATGGCCTCCTCATGAGTGAGACATCGACATAAGATGAAGTCTACACCTCTTCGATACAACGTATCATTGAGTATGAGATAATTCTTAGCCTGATGGCGTATCCTCCGACGCTCCTCACGAGAAGCAAAGGTGGGGTATTTCAAAGTCTGGAGATAGATAAGTATATCTCCGTACCAGGGATCTGAAGATGCAATCAAAAACATATCTCCCCGGATAGGCGACTCCTCAGGCACAACGTCTACTGACTCAACCGGAAGTTCCAAAATAAGCTTTGCAAAGACCGATGACTTCTTGGACTTTGCGGAAACGAAGTCTAAGTTAAATTCTTGGAGGATGACTATCCATCTACTGATTTTTCCGCCTATAACTCGTCATGTCAACGTGTACTAGAATGGATTCACGACAGTAATGACGGTGGTCTTGCGAAACATAACATAGTGACGAAACCATTGAACATCATGAACTGCCACCAATGCAAGTTTTTCGATATGAGAATAATTGAGTTCTGGTCCTACGAGGCCTCGGCTCAGGTAATAGATCATGTATTCTGATAATGAATTGTCTTCTTGAACTAAAACCATGCCAATGGTTGACTTTACGACGGCCAGTTATAATAAGAAATCTTTGTTATAGTTATGTGGTCGTTGCAGAGGTGTGGTTGTGAGGGCATGTTTTAATGCATCGAAAGAGCATTGAGCGGCTTCGTCCCAGCAAAAAGGAACGTCTTTCTTTAGTAAACGCATAAAGCCCTTGGTTATTTCAGCATAGTTGGCAATAAAGTGTCGTAAGAAGTTCACCTTGCCTTGTAGACTCTGAAGTTGTAGGATTGTGCGTGGGGGGGGAAACTGGATTATTGCCTCCACCTTAAGAGGATTGACCATGATCCCTGTTTTTGATATGATGAAACCTAACAAACGTCCTGACGTTATGTAGAAGCTGCACTTGTTTGGATTCCAACGAATCCTAAAGTAGCGACAGCGTTCGAAGATTAGTCTAAGGTGTGTGGGATGATCCGTTCGCTTGCGAGAGAGTGATGCTAAATCATCTAGATAGGCCTCGACTATATGTTTGAGGTCATGAAAAACAAAAGACATGGCCCGCTGGAATGTGGCTCCATCATTTTTAAGGCCAAAAGGCATCTTACGATATGCGAATGTACCCCACAGACAAATGAATGTCGTCTTGTGTTGGTCTTCAGGTTTGATTTGGATTTTATTATATCCTGAAAAACCATCCATGAACAAAAAGGCTTCACAACCAACACATTCATCAATGATCTGGTCAATAAATGGTGTTGGAAAATTATCTTTGGGACATGCCTTGTTCAAATCATGGAAATCGATACATACACGAATCGTGCCTTGTTTTTATTGACCGACACAGGATTTGACACCCATTGAGTCAAATGGATAGGATAAATAAAACCTGCCTTTAGCAATTTCTCAACCTCAATCTTGATGGCTACTGCTTTCTTGGGATTAACTGGACAAAGTTTTTGTTGAACAGACTTGGCATCAGGATACGTTTTGATTTCATGTTCAACTATTTTTGGATCGATACCTGGCATTTCCTCATAAGACCAGGAAAAAACGTCGCGGAATTCTTTGAAAAGATCTGTGTAAATTTGAATCTCTTTGGGAGAGCAATCCGCTCCGAAAAAGACATTCTCCATGACGCCAGGGTTTCAGGAGATGTTGATAGGTATAGTTTCAGCGATAGTCGCCATATTGCCCTCAGCATAAATTTCCTGCGTAGCTAAGAGATTAATAGGACATGGTTGATATCTCGTCATGGTAATGGTGAATTCTCCTGCTTCGATTCGACTTAACTCTGGAAGAAAATATGATCTATGATGAAGATCTTCCCAAGGTTTGTCTGGACTAGTCATTGCTTCGATTACTGCTTCGTCAGAAGGCAAGACTAAGTCTAACGAATCGACATTAGCGAGAGAACCCTGAGCCCAAATAGGCTCTAGAAGTGGATCTAACTCTTGTGCAGGAGTCAGATCAGGGTTAGCTGAAGCTTGCTGGACTAAAGAGTATGCTACCTCAGTGACAGACAAGGGCATGGACATGCCTAAGTGCCCCGTCTCATCCATCGTGGCTGATGGGGAAGGAAGAATCCAAGGATCCTCAAAGTAAGTCGTGCAGAACGACGAAACTTGAAAAATATTAACCTTATGGTGATTAGATATAAATTTGATATCATCGTGAGGAGGTGGGTAATCGAAGGTACCCATCAAGGATGGGCACAAACCAACTCCTATGTTAACGACACCTGGTTGAGGATTATCAATCATCGGGACCGTGGATGCCCCCAAAGCTGGGTCAAGTCTGGAGAAAGATAGTTGATCAACGGTCACTATCTGACCCTCATGTGGAAACAACAAGACTCGAAAAACTGTAGCAACCACAACTTGCATAGCATAAGTCCAACTCCATCATAACAAGAGATTATAATCGAGGGGAGAATCAACTACCTCTACTTCGACACACACGGTTTTTTAACTGCACAGGGAAAGAAGGAACAATGTCATGTGGTCGGAACAAACGACCATCGAAAGCAGTGAGGAGAGTAGGTGATGGATACAAAGTGGGATGGCCTATGGCCTTCCATCATGATAACGACATAACGCATGTTGAGGTACCCTCGTCGACCACCGTGCAGAAGATATTCCATATAAAAGTTTTTGTGGGATGAGCCACTACTATTTGAAATGCTACGTGGTAAGGCAGATGAGGTTTTAAGTCGGTTGTATCTAACATGATGGTGCTCAGATTACAAGTCTCAGTAGAGCCCAAAGTAGTTAACAAGGCTTTCCTATGAGCAGGGAAGCTTTGGAGGACCTCCAAAGCAGACATTGCACAAGGGGTTTGTGATAAATCCTCCACCACAGAGTAATTCTGGGTGGCCGTTGCATTTGGGTTGTGAGAAGCTTTTTTAAATGCACCCTTTGGAATGTTTGTCATTGTTTCTCCCAATGTCTTCTCAATCTGTAGAGGAAGAGATGGGAGATCAACTTATTTACCCTTCTCAGAAGCACTTGGTTTACTATAGTCGTGCGCTCTAGTTGATATGAAAGCATCACCTCTAACCATATATACGTTTGCGGATGAGGGATTGTTTGGAAGTGGGCAGGTTTCTTAGATGCCCCCTTCTCTACTTGTAGAGGCTTGAGTGAGATTTTGCCCATGTTGAAAGGGATTAGTCAACACTTCTTGCTGTTTCTGTGTGACGAAATTTTGGGCCTCTGCAAGTCGAGGAAAAATATGGTTAGGGTGGTCTTCCGTGCACAAGTTGCATGGATACCTCGCCTTTTGTTTTTCCGTGTTGTCCCCGCCAGCATTATCAGTGGGTTTTTTATCCCCCTTACCCTTATTTTGTTGTTTTTTCTTTCCTTCAGGCTGCTGGGTGGCATTTGGGTTAGTCGACTGGATGGAGTGTACTTCCGATGTTTGGGTAGGGGGAGAAGCCAAAGCAGTAGTTTGGATGGCCCCTGTGTGTTGTATGGATAATTGTTGCAACTGTTTTGTCAATTGCTCAGCGGGCTTGGTTTGTGTTGAACCAACAATACCATCGGCATGTGGTCCAACTCTCTGTCTAGTTTTATCCAGTATCGAACGTGGCGCATATGGTAAGATGTTTTATAATAAACCAAAATTAGAATAGATGAGATCAAACTGTTGAGCCCTCATGATAGCATCCTCTTCGGAGAAAACTTCGAATGTTGCGACGTCTTTGGATAAATGTGGGACCAAAGACTTAGGGAACCACTCAAGAAGGAATGCTGGTGGGACTGGCACTTTGATTAGACTCTTCTGGCGTCTCCATTCTTAGATATGATCAGAGATATGGTCCGCTGTTGTCTGTTCGAAATTGGCGAGCAGCTCTGTGCCAGAGTCGTATCTCACAGGTAACTGGAAATGGTTAAGGAAGGCTATCGCCAGTTCACCAAAAGAAGAGTATCTTGAGCGATCGAGCTCGATATACCATTTCACGACACTCCCAATAAGAGTACATTGAAACAATCACAACTGTACAGAGTCATCTTTCAATGAGTTAGATGAGAACCAAAGATGAAAGGTAGTCACATGATCACCTAGATCTTCATTAGGCTTGGCCTCGAACCTTGGAATGTCTGAAGGCAACTTCGTCGGCATAGGAGGCCAACGTGGATCGTGACAAATAGGATCATTTAACAACCTTGTCAAATATGGCAAGTGTAAAGTCGCTAGGAATGGTAGTTTGGGTTGCTGCTGATAACCTGGGAAAAAGGGTCCTAGAGTTTGAGTGGAACCAGGTTGCCAGGAAAAGTTTGGCTGCTGGCCTGGATTCTGGTAAAAACCATGGCCCTGGCCAGTGTAAGTATTTTGCATCTATGGAGACATCATCAGCTGATTTCCCATAAAGGACATAGAGAGTTGGGCATGCATTGTATTCGAAGGACTTTGGGAAGGATTACCCCATGCCGGCCCTACGGGGAGAGGCATAGTAGTCTGTCCAGGGTTCCATTGACTATGGAAATAATTACCCTAGAACGAAATTCCAAAGGAGGGAACGAATCGTTGTCCTAAGTTCCAAGGTCCTACTATGTGTGCCCCCTGCGCAGGAATAGTACCCTGCGGAGGAGTAGATTGTGCAAAAATGGGGTTGCCCCCAGATGGGAAAGTGGCTGACGAAAAAGTTTTGTTACCAAATGTTTCGTTCCAAGAAAATAGTGTTGAACCTACCGACATACTGTGTGAAGGGGGTCCCTAAATCCCTACTCCAAATAAACTAATGTGTGTAGGCTGCCCATCAGACTGCTAATGCGGACCACCAAGTGAAGGGGACAGAGGAGGGACATGACCTCCTACATAAGGAAAAGCGTTAAAAGGGACAGGAGTGCCCCCAAGGTGACCTTGCAGAGGAGCGTTAGAGATCCCTGCCCCCAGACCCAAAGTCTGTAAAGTGGAGTAGGTTAGTACAGGACTTGTTCCCGAACTAGACATACCGTATGAAAATGGAGGGCCTGTCGCACTAGGTGTGAAGGGGGTTGTGGTTGCCGCCATAGACGGGTTCGGTCCACTATGTGACGTAGTTGCAACCGAGACCATGGTGGCTCAAACCGATGATGGTAAGTTAGGAGATGACTCTCCCATGGTGGCAACTGTGATGGGAATTGACGAATTCCCAGAAGGAGTAACAACATTTGTTTCCATAGTTGTGTGAGACACTGTCTAGCGTTCGTGAAATTGGATTGGTACAATAAATGGTGCCAAGATATCAATGGTTGGGGTTTCAACCGAGCCAAGAGTGGCTTCTTCAAGGTTCAAAATGGTTGATTCCTCCGGGAGTTGTTCGGGCACAATGGTTTGTAACCCAATCGCTTCAAAAGACCCTTGTTGGTCTAGATTCCGCCTTAATGGTGGCGGGGGTGGCTCTAGTGTAACCGGCGGCAGGCCAAGAAGCCTTCGTGACCGACGGAGCTCGGGATCCTCCACTGTGTGAGAATATCCAAGACATGCTAAGGTATTCTAAACGTTCAAAAGTAACACACACTAAAAAGAAGCCCCTAAGAGATAAGACAAGCAATCACTAAACTATTTGGAAGAACAGTTACAACAACCAACACTAGAGAAACTTACCGGTGCAAGTGCAAATCGAATACAGAAGAACCCTCCAGGTATACTCTACAAAGCATGGCCTGATGTCTGTCCTAGGTACCATGGTATACCCCCGCAGTCACCTGTGTATGTCCCTAAAAAGATTGGAAACTAGGTTGCCAGTACGCGAACAGTCACCAGGCGGGTACAATCAAAAGTCAGGTAGACCACAATGAGTAGGGTATCGAGCCCGAAACCTGTCAAGGGTATCGAGAGCGAATGGTATAGAATACAACTGAGGACCTCGAATGGATTCGAGACCCATGAAGCCCCATGGCAAATGTAAACGACGAAATCCCAAAACAAGCCCTCTATATGTGTTCTCCACTATGATTGGTCTGGCTTTGGAGGGGTTATCTACGCTACCTTTCCACACATGACCTCATGTTTATCCTCTGTGTTAGAGGGGGGTCCTGGATAACTTCCACGAAATTGGACTTAGACACTCCCTATCTCAAACTCTAATGTTTGGTTTTGAATGGCCTTGAAGAGTTTCCTCTCCAACCTAATTCAAGGCCCTAGTCCTGAACTAGTTTGTGAACCCTACAAACATAAAAGTCTAGTAGATTTTAAGATTATCATTGCTTTTATGGATTTGTCTTACATCAAGGGGTATGAGGGTGAAATTGATGATGTGTAAAGACAAAATCAAATATGAATGAAAAAGATGGAAACAAAAAATGTTTACTAAATGCAAAATTTCAACAACTTTTCACAAAGAAAGATTTTTTTTATTTTTTTTTTCTAAGATTTTATACAGCAAACTCAAAGGAATTTCACTCGACTACAAGCTACTTATGATTTAAGTGAACTGCAAAAAAAAATTACGAAATAAAAATACTTTTCCCTAGCTAATGATGCAGAAACACACTCTTCAACCAAAGAAGAAAATGAAAAGAGATTTTTTTATTTATTTAAGTG
>JZKD02S1776734.1:66400-80601 GCA_000966675.3 Picea glauca | reverse complement strand
TTACAATATAAAAGTATGCCTCTCTTTACTATCACATTTAAGGTTGGCGCATTGTCTTCGAGACAATTTCAAAACTTGTGTTGGTCTGGTCCAGCTGTCCGATTGCATTCCGCACTGGCTCGTTTTTCGTGAGATGCTCTTGCATCATACTCCCTCACTTGAAAAATTTCATGGGCTCCTGTCCATGAGCTCCTGCATGGTATTTCCATGCTTTAGAATCTTTGTTTCATTCTCCCAGCTGGAATATTCAATTGGATGGTGCTTCCATTTGACCAAATACTCAAAGTATTCTTTCCGCCTGGTCCTCTTCCTCACTTTCTTGTCCAGTATGCACTCCATCTGTGGCTTCTCTACAACTGGAATTTTCTTTGTCCACTGGATCACTGGTTGCTCATCACTTCCAGTCTCTATTTCCCTAGCTCTGTATGGGTATAAATATGAGATATTGAATATCGGAGAAATTCCAATCCCATCAGGTAATTCAATCTCATAAGCATTTTCTCCAATTTTCTTCAAGACCTTGCATGGTCCGATTTTCTTCATATTCAATTTATTATATGTTCCTCTCGGGAACCTTTCCTTTATCAAATGTGCAAGAACCAGATCACCAACCTCGAATTGAAGTTGTCTTCTTTGCTGATTGGATCTGCACTTATACTCCTGGCTTGAATTCTGCAACCGCTCCTTCACCTGGCTATGAAGTTCCTTCATCGCCTCAGCGAATTCTTCTGCACTAGCACTCCTAATTGCAGTCTGTTCTAAATCCATTAATTCTGAAATTCCCCTCGGTTGCATGCCATAAACAATATGAAATGGACTCTATCCTATAATCCTGTTCACTGAGTTGTTATACTCAAACTCTGCCTACGACAATACATTGTCCCAACTGTTGTGGTGCTCTGTCACCAAGATTCTTAGCAAATATCCTAGACTTATGTTTACCACTTCTATCTGTCCATCCGTCTGTGGATGATACGCTGAACTAAACAACAAGTTAGTTCCCAGCTTCTTCCATAAGGTTCTCTAGAAATGCCCTATGAACTTCGTATCTCTGTCCGAAACTATGCTCCTTCGTAAGCCGTGAAGTCGAATGACTTATTTGAAAAATAGGTTTGCAATGTGAGTCGCGTCATTGGTTATCTGACATGGGATAAAGTGTACCATCTTGGAAAATCTATCCACCACCACAAAGATAGAATCAAATCCTCTTTGTGTCTTTGGCAACCCCAATACAAAATCCATGCTAATCGCATCCCACGGCCTTTCAGGTATGGGCAATGGTTGATAGAACCCCGCATTCTTCTTCCTCCACTTCTAATGCTGGCAAATCCTGCATCTGTCCACAAATATCTTGACCTCAGCTCGCATCCCTGGCCAAAAGTATGATTCGCTCAAATTTGTGAATATCTTGTCATGACTGAAATGTTTGGCCAATCCTCCGTTGTGTTTCTCCTTCAACAGATTCTCCCTCATGGAACAATTTGGAATACACAATTGATTTCCTTTAAATAGCAATCCTTCCTAGATCATTTATTCAGCCCACTGGCTTCTATCTCTAAAAATTGGATTCCCAGTTGCTTCATACACTTCCTTGAAGTTTGGATCATCTACGTACATGTCCCTGAGATCATCAAAACCTAATGTTTTGACTTTGACTTATTGCAACAACAAACACTTCCTGCTCAAAGCATCAACAACTTTGTTAGAAGTACCAGAAATATATTTAATCACAAATGTGAAATTCTTCATGTATTCAACCCACTTAACATGCCTCTGATTCAACTTCTCCTATTGGTTCACAAACTGTAATGCATGGTTATCACTGTATAGAATAAATTCTTTCAGAATCAAATAATGCCTCCACTTATTCAATGCATGTATGATGGCATAAAAATCCTTATCATATGTGGAATACTTCACCTTCACTTTATTCAGCTTCTCACTGAAATATGCAATTGGTCTATCATCTTGAATCAAGACCGCTCCTATCGCAAATCCGCTTGCATCACATTTTACCTGAAATGTCTTTTGGAAATCCGGCAATACCAAAATTGGTTGTTCTGTGATCTTCCGTTTCAATAGATTGAAACTCTTCTCAGCCTCTTCTGTCTAGTGAAAATATTTATGTCTTTTCTTCACTGTATCCATCATCACTGCACTGATTCCACTGAAATTCTTAATGAATTTTTGGTAGAAGCTAGCCAGTCCATGAAAACTTCTCACCTCAAATATGTTCTTCGATGATGGCCAATTTTTTATTACCTCCACCTTATATGGATCCATCCTCAACTCATCTGCAAAAATAAAAAATACCAAGTAAATGAGATATGTCTTCATGAATGAGGTTTTCTTCATGTTTATCAGCAGCTTCTCCTGCTGCAATTTCTACATTACTATAGCCAAATGCTTCAGATGCTCCACTGTTGTTTTACTGAAAACTAGTATGTCATCCAAATACACAATGAAAAATTTCCCGATGAAATCCTTTAGGAATTCGTTCATCAACCTCATGAAGGTACTTGGCGCATTTGTTAAGCCAAATGGCATAACAAGCCATTCATAAAAACCCTCATTTTTCTTGAATGTTGTTTTCCATTCATCACCTTCTCTCATGCAAATCTGGTGATATCCACTCTTCAAGTCAATCTTCGAAAAAAAAATTGCTCCACTTAAATAGTCCATCATATCATCCATCCTCGAAAATGGAAATATGTACCTGATGGTTATCTTGTTAATGGCTCTCGAGTCAGTACACATCCTCCAGCCTCCGTGTTTATTCGGACTGAGTACTGCTGGAACAACACATGGACTCAAGCTTTCCCTGACCAAACCTTTGTCCAACAACTCCTGGACTTTTCTTTTGACCTCTTCATTCTCCTGCGGCATCAATCTGTACGTGGCTTTGTTTGGAAAACTGGCTCCTGGTATGAGAGAAATACGGTATCTCACACTTCTAATCAATGGCAACGAACGAGGTAATTCGTCCACTACTATGTCAGCGAACTCTTCCAGTAGTTTCTGAACCTCTTCTGGCAAATCATCCACTCTTGTGCTAGTCAAAACAATCTTCGGTTTTCTGACCACAATGAACTGTGGATCCTCCTTCTTCTTAACTTTGGTAAGGAGTTCCTTCCCACTCATGAGAAGTATAGTGTTTCTTATTTCCGACTTCACCTCCTTATCTTTAATTGGAAGCAACATGTGTGTCCTCCCATTCTTCTCCAGGGTGTATGTGTTCATTCTCCCATCATGAATCACATTCCTATCATATTGCCATGGTCTACCCAGCAATAGATGACAAACATCCATAGGAATGACATCACATAATATCTTATCATTATATCCCCCTATCCTAAATTCAACTAAGCATTGTTTGGTGACATTTACCTGATGTCCTTTTTGTAGCCACGAAACTTTATATGGACTTGGATGATCATTCGTTTCCAGCTCCATCTTTTCTACCATCTCGGTTGAAATGAGATTATCTGTGCTACCACTGTCCACAATGACCTTGCATGCCCAACCCTTGGTCTTGTAGGCTATTCTGAAAATTCTGGTCCTTTGGATTGAACTTTCCACTTCTTTCTTTAGTGTCAGGAGGACTTTTCGCATTACCAACGATCTTCCAACTTCAGCATCCTCCACCTCAACATTTCTCCCCTGTTCTTCGGCGATGTGAGTCTCTCCACTATCCTTCTTTTTCTCTGGACACTTGAATGACTTGTGCCCATGTTTTCCACACATGAAGCATGTGATTACTCCACCTCTTCCTCTACCTCTGGTATGAGGAAACCTATTATTATCATCATATCCTCCTCTCTGCTCAATATTTTGTTCTCTTTCTCAGCGTATTTCCCTCGCTGTGAACTTCCACCTCTCTCGACTCGAGTCTGAGGTTTCTTCCAGTCTTCCTTGGGCTTCTGATAGTTTTCTTGGGCAACCAATTTTCCTCTGGGATGATTTCTGCCTCGGCCCCTCTAACTTTTCTTTCATCTCAACTTCTCTTCATCTTTCAGAGCCATCTGATAAGCATCTTCTACCATTCATATGGTTACCATACTCATTTCATCCTGAATCTCATATCTCAGGCCATTCATATACCTGGCCACTTTTTCGTCATTTCTTTCACGATGACCTGCCCTGATATTCAACCTGTAAAATTCTTCAGTATATTCCTTTATTGCCATCAAATTCTGTCTCAGGTTCTGCATCCTCCTGAACAGAGAAATTTGATAGTCCCTGGGAATGAATTTTGCCTTCATCTTTGCAATTATCCTATCCCAGCTCTTAATTTTCTGCTTGCCTTGGCAATGCCTATCCACTTGTAGTTCATCCCACCACAAGGTTGCATGTCCTTTTAATCTCGTGACGGCATGACTGAATTTCTTGTCCTCTTCGACATATTCATAGTTGAAGTATGTGTCTAGAGCTCTAATCCAGTCTAGAAGCTCTTCTACATCCAGATTTCCCTCATAAACTGGAATGTCCATCTTCACCTTTGCACCCATTCTTGCAACAGATTTAAGTAAGCGTTCATTTGATGCATCTTCTACTGTGATTTCTTCTTCACATTCAGCTTCAACTTCACTTTTGGACTCACTGATATCTCCTACATCAGTTGTGCACCTTTGTCTTATCTCCATGTCCACAACTCTAGCACGTAAGTTATGCATATTTCTTTCTACTTCTGGATTCTGCACTTGCCTACCCCTTCCTTTGGACATTTCACTTTCTTCCTCTAGATCGGGTGATTGTCTATCCCTTCTCCTTGGAGGCATGGAAAATTCTCTTTTTCCCCGCTACAGAAAACAAAGAAGCTTTTCTAAGCTCTAATACCACTTGACGCAGGCGCACCCTTCAGGCACATTCGCTNTTAACTTTGGTAAGGAGTTCCTTCCCACTCATGAGAAGTATAGTGTTTCTTATTTCCGACTTCACCTCCTTATCTTTAATTGGAAGCAACATGTGTGTCCTCCCATTCTTCTCCAAGGTGTATGTGTTCATTCTCCCATCATGAATCACATTCCTATCATATTGCCATGGTCTACCCAACAATAGATGACAAACATCCATAGGAATGACATCACATAATATCTTATCATTATATCCCCCTATCTTAAATTCAACTAAGCATTGTTTGGTGACATTTACCTGATGTCCTTTTTGTAGCCACAAAACTTTATATGGACTTGGATGATCATTCATTTCCAGCTCCATATTTTCTACCATCTCGGTTGAAATGAGATTATCTGTGCTACCACTATCCACAATGACCTTGCATGCCCAACCCTTGGTCTTGCAGGTTGTTTTGAAAATTCTAGTCCTTTGGATTGAACTTTCCACTTTTTTCTTTAGTGTCAGGAGGACTTTTCGCATTACCAGCGATCTTCCACCTTCAGCATCCTCCACCTCAACATTTCTCCCCTGTGCTTCGACGATGTGAGTCTCTCCACTATCCTTCTATTTCTCTGGACACTTGAATGACTTGTGCCCATGTTTTCCACACATGAAGCATGTGATTACTCCACCTCTTCCTCTACCTCTGGTACGAGGAAACCTATTATTATCATCATATCCTCCTCTCTGCTCAATATTTTGTTCTCTTTCTCAGCGTATTTCCCTCGTTGTGAACTTCCACCTCTCTCGACTCGAGTCTCAGGTTTCTTCCAGTCTTCCTTGGGCTTCTGATAGTTTTTTTGGGCAACCAATTTTCCTCTGGGCTGATTTCTACCTCGGCCCCTCTAAATTTTCTTTCATATCAGCTTCTCTTCATCTTTCAAAGCCATCTGATAAGCATCTTCTACCATTCATATGGTTACCATACTCATTTCATCCTGAATCTCATATCTCAAGCCATTCATATACCTGGCCACTTTTTCGTCATTTCTTTCGCGATGACCTGCCCTGATATTCAACCTGTAAAATTCTTCAGTATATTCCTTTATTGCCATCAACTTCTGTCTTAGGTTCTACATCCTCCTGAACAGAGAAATTTGATAGTCCCTGGGAATGAATTTTTCCTTCATCTTTGCAATTATCCTATCCTAGCTCTTAATTTTCTGCTTGCCTTGGCAATGCCTATCCACTTGTAGTTCATCCCACCACAAGGTTGCATGTCCTTTTAATCTCGTGACGGCATGACTGAATTTCTTGTCCTCTTCGACATATTCATAGTTGAAGTATGTGTCTAGAGCTCTAATCCAGTCTAGAAGCTCTTCTACATCCAGATTTCCCTCATAAACTGGAATGTCCATCTTCACCTTTGCACCCATTCTTGCAACAGATTTAAGTAAGCGTTCATTTGATGCATCTTCTACTGTGATTTCTTCTTCACATTCAGCTTCAACTTCACTTTTGGACTCACTGATATCTCCTACATCAGTTGTGCACCTTTGTCTTATCTCCATGTCCACAACTCTAGCACGTAAGTTATGCATATTTCTTTCTACTTCTGGATTCTGCACTTGCCTACCCCTTCCTTTGGACATTTCACTTTCTTCCTCTAGATCGGGTGATTGTCTATCCCTTCTCCTTGGAGGCATGGAAAATTCTCTTTTTCCCCGCTACAGAAAACAAAGAAGCTTTTCTAAGCTCTAATACCACTTGACGCAGGCGCACCCTTCAGGCACATTCGCTCACAGGATCTTTCCTCCTTCCTCGGCCCAAAGAATTGAAAGGATTTTCTATTTCCCTATCGGGAAATTTTCACCCACAACAAATCTCTCACAGGATCTCCCTTTCTTCTATCGGGAAATCGAACTTCGCGATTTTGCGAGTCCCATGGTCACACGTTTGTTTCTCGCGATTCTCTGAAACCCGATGTACGTCAATGCTGACCTTTTACTTTTCTATCGGGGTTCCTCCTATCGGCAATTTCGGCACTTGTGATGTCCAAAACAACTCGCTTTACCGACCCCCAATCCTCGATACAACGAAACTCTTTTGCGCTCCTTAGTTTGCCCT
Source organism: Picea glauca (assembly GCA_000966675.3). Taxonomy (NCBI): domain Eukaryota; kingdom Viridiplantae; phylum Streptophyta; class Pinopsida; order Pinales; family Pinaceae; genus Picea; species Picea glauca. The sequence continues at coordinate 73,638 of JZKD02S1776734.1, read as the reverse complement.
ATCCATGTCCCTGCCACTTCATCAGGATTTCGAGCCTCGCTATATCCCGAATCCTAATGACTCTTACCTCAACCCTCCCCTTTCCCTGAATTCTGAACCAGTAGCAACCTGTCCTCTCACCAATTCCTATGGCCCCATGCTCCTTTAGTTGTCTAGATATTGCGTTTTGTGATATCGCGATTCCTGATGCAACNAGCTCTTAATTTTCTGCTTGCCTTGGCAATGCCTATCCACTTGTAGTTCATCCCACCACAAGGTTGCATGTCCTTTTAATCTCGTGACGGCATGACTGAATTTCTTGTCCTCTTCGACATATTCATAGTTGAAGTATGTGTCTAGAGCTCTAATCCAGTCTAGAAGCTCTTCTACATCCAGATTTCCCTCATAAACTGGAATGTCCATCTTCACCTTTGCACCCATTCTTGCAACAGATTTAAGTAAGCGTTCATTTGATGCATCTTCTACTGTGATTTCTTCTTCACATTCAGCTTCAACTTCACTTTTGGACTCACTGATATCTCCTACATCAGTTGTGCACCTTTGTCTTATCTCCATGTCCACAACTCTAGCACGTAAGTTATGCATATTTCTTTCTACTTCTGGATTCTGCACTTGCCTACCCCTTCCTTTGGACATTTCACTTTCTTCCTCTAGATCGGGTGATTGTCTATCCCTTCTCCTTGGAGGCATGGAAAATTCTCTTTTTCCCCGCTACAGAAAACAAAGAAGCTTTTCTAAGCTCTAATACCACTTGACGCAGGCGCACCCTTCAGGCACATTCGCTTACAGGATCTTTCCTCCTTCCTCGGCCCAAAGAACTGAAAGGATTTTCTATTTCCCTATCAGGAAATTTTCACCCACAACAAATCTCTCACGGGATCTCCCTTTCTTCTATCGGGAAATCAAACTTTGCGATTTCGCGAGTCCCGTGGTCACACGTTTGTTTCTCGCGATTCTCCGAAACCCGATGTACGTCAATGCTGACCTTTTACTTTGCTATCGGGATTCCTCCTATCGGCAATTTTGGCACTTGTGATGTCCAAAACAACTCGCTTTACCGACCCTCGATACTCGATACAACGAAACTCTGATGCGCTCATGAGTTTGACCTATCCATGTCCCTGTCACCTCATCAGGATTTCGAGCTTCGCTATATCGCGAATCCTGATGTCTATGACTTCGAGACTCTCCTTTCCCTGAATTCTGAACCAGTAGCCACCTGTCCTCTCACCAATTCCTATGGCCCCATGCTCCTTTAGTTGTCTGAATATTGTGTTTTGTGATATCGCGATTCCTGATGCAACGCTTTCCTTGTCTCCAGGACTCTCGGATTGTCGATGTGACGTCCCTGAAATCCTTTCCGTCGTAAACAAAATCAACGACCGTGATCATTTATTAGAATCAATGGGTCCAGGTCTCCCTCAGGGTTTTGCAACTTCTAATGCCAAAGTGCTTTTCCTTCCGTTTTCCCCGATCTCACGAATGTCGATTCCCCGATAATTGACTTTTCCTTTCGGGGAATTTCCCGACGGCTTCGATCTCGCCCATGCGTCCCTTAGAGATGAACGAACCTGATATGATCTCAGGCCTCTGTGACTTAAAATCCTTGATGCCTCATTCTAATTAAATGACGTCAATTGGGTCCCACACGACGCTCTCCTCTTGTCAGAGAATCAGAATTCATGATTCCGAGCTGTAGGAGTATCCTGTCCTCAGGACCTCTGATACACCGAACTCCGACTTCGTCAGATATTTCGACATGCATCCCGAATGATGGACGGTTTATATCAAACCTTTGACTTCACCCAAATGAAAAGTATAACCACTTCACTTGTAAGAACCCTGATGAAAAAATCACCGATGTCTTCTCAGGGATTTGCCTCTGCTCACAGTGACTTAAACCCTGTGTAACTCCTGTCGAACCAGATGGTTGACAGTTAACTGGGTGATGATCCGATGACTCATGACCCCTAGAACTANCCTTTCCCTGAATTCTGAACCAGTAGCAACCTGTCCTCTCACCAATTCCTATGGCCCCATGCTCCTTTAGTTGTCTAGATATTGCGTTTTGTGATATCGCGATTCCTGATGCAACACTTTCCTTGTCTCCAGGACTCCCGGATTGTCGATGTGACGTCCCTGAAATCCTTTCCGTTGTAAACAAAATCAACGACCGTGATCATTTATTAGAATCAATGGGTCCAGCTCTCCCTCATGGTTTTGCAACTTCTAATGCCGAAGTGCTTTTCCTTCCGTTTTCCCCGATCTCACGAATGTCGATTCCCCGATAATTGACTTTTCCTTTCGGGGAATTTCCCGACGGCTTCGATCTCGTCCATGCGTCCCTTAGAGATGAACGAACCTGATATGCTCTCGGGCCTCTGTGACTTCAAATCCTTGATGCCTCATTCTAATGAAATGACGTCAATTGGGTCCCACGCGACGCTCTCCTCTTATCAGAGAATCAGAATTCATGATTCCGAGCTGTAGGAGTATCCTGTCCTCAGGACCTATGATACACCGAACTCCGACTTCGTCAGATATTTCGACATGCATCCCGAATGATGGACGGTTTATATCAAACCTTGGACTTCAACCAAATGCAAAGTATAACCACTTCACTTGTAAGAACCCTGATGAAAAAATCACCGATGTCTTCTCAGGGATTTTCCTCTTCTCACAGTGACTTAAACCCTATGTAACTCCTGTCGAACCAGATGGTTGACAGTTAACTAGGTGATGATCCGATGACTCACGACCCCTAGAACTAAAACTCTGAATGCAGTCATAGCCTCCATGCTCCTCTGACTCATATGACAGCTGGCGGGATTCCACAAATCCTTTCCACAAGATCTTGACCGTTTGTTCTCTCCTTTGTGAATCTGTGCATGAACCAAGCATTCCCCCTGCGCACAACTCATGACGCCTCCTAGACACTTACAGCCATAACTCCCCTACACTATTCTTCAACCACTTGAAGGCCCTATCCTTCCTGAGCTTTCTCATGACTCTGAGTCTTAGAGAAGATTTTGTTTTGTACGCACTCCTTGCGGAAACCTTCATATACCTTCAAATATCTGAGAACCCTTCGACTCGACGCACACCTGCAGTAGTAGTCCTTCAATGATTCACTTAGTTTTACAACTGAGACTTTCCTTAGCCTTTGCACTCCTTGCATGGCTCCTATAACCCAATTTCACTTCTGGGTGAACGAGGAAAAGAGTTAAACTATCTGAGCCTTCTGTCAATGCACTCCTTGCGGACGAATTCAATTGCACTCCTTGCAGGAATCCTTACTCAGATAGAGAAACAATTGAAACTCATTTCTCCTACTTCCTTTCTCAGATTTCAAACACTCAGCAAGAAATCATTCATACATAGCATGTAAAAAAAATACATAATAGGAAGTAAACACTCATGAGCATAGCCTTCAACATACATACACAGAGAATAAACACAAAACCATGGATTTGAATCAACTTCTTCTATTAATTCAAGCTCTATACATGGGTGTTCTTCCACAACTCTCTGCTTCTCTTCTCAATGCTCAGGATTATGTTACAATGCACAATGAGGGTGTCTATATCCCGTTTCCCTCTTTCTTTCTAAAACTATCTAATCTAATATTAAATTCTATCTACCTATTTCATATCAACATAAATGCCTCTATCTACTTCAGACGAGAGCGGGATGCTCAAGGTCTGATTACAATATAAAAGTATGCCTCTCTTTAATATCACATTTAAGGTTGGCACATTGTCTTCGAGACAATTTCAAAACTTGTGCTGGTCTGGTCCAGCTGTCCGATTGCATTCTGCGCTGGCTCGCTTGTCATGAGATTCTCCTGCATCAATATAGAAAGAGGACAAAAATCTGGAGGACTTTGTAGAGAGTCTACAGTATAATCTACAAAGATCCAATCACCACGATGTAAGTAAAGATATCCTTAAAACGATATTACTAAAAGGAGTAAGGGATGATTGTTTAGATATGTTGAATATGCTTGGAAAAGGGGACATATCTAAAGAATCATATGATGAGATTGTTAAACTATGTAAAAGATGTTCAAGAGGAGCTTCAAGGAATAGATCAAATAGCAGGGATACCACATTTTCAAGAGTCCAAAAATCATCCAGTGGGGGAGAAACAAGAGCCGAAATAGGTAATTTAATTGAAGATTCTAAAACTGAAATGTTAAGCTCTTTTTCCTCACAAATTGATACCCTGCATATTCAAAAGAAGCAAGCCGAAGCAAAAGAAGCTCTGTCCATCTTTTGTTCTAAATGCAGAGACAAGCACCCATGAAGGGAATGCCCATTGGATAAAAATTCAATCTGCACCATCTGTGATAAGGATCATGAAACTCAACAATGTCCTTCTCTACGAGGAATCAAGGTAGCATTACAACCAACTGATGAAGAAGCTGAAGCCGTCTATCTGCTGACACAGATAAGTCAATGGAAACCACGGGTACAAGTTATGAATCCTAACATGCCATTTACATCTTCTAATCGTTGGAATAACTATCCTTCTTTTAATCAAATGAATTATCCTCCCTATAATCAAATGCAATACCTAAATCAAATGAATTTCCCACCCATGCAACAAACTAACCCACCCTTTGTTGATCCATCAACGTGGACTCCTTGTCCACCACAACAACAACAACTGTATCAGAACCAATGGAATCCAAATTGGAGAGGACAACAACCCCCTTTCCCAAATCGATTACCTCAATCACAATTCCTACAACCACTCTCCTTACCAGTAGGTACTCCACCAAACAATCAAATAATGAGGCCCCAACTACATGTACAACCCAACCCTAACCCCAATAATAAAGTTGTGCAGTGCATTGATATTCATAACCAGCCTACATTCTCTCTTCTCCCTGCGCAATGCAATGATATTCATTTACGATCTGGGAGAATAGTAGAACCTATCATNCTTCTCAGGGATTTGCCTCTGCTCACAGTGACTTAAACCCTGTGTAACTCCTGTCGAACCAGATGGTTGACAGTTAACTGGGTGATGATCCGATGACTCATGACCCCTAGAACTACAAATCTGAATGCATTCATAGCCTCCCTGCTCCTCTGACTCATATGACGGCTGGCGGGATTCCACAAATCCTTTCCACCAGATCTTGACCGTTCGTTCTCTCCTTTGTCAATCTTTGCATGAACCAAGCATTCCCCCTGCGCACAACTCATGACGCCTCCTAGACACTTACAATCATAACTCCCCTACACTATTCTTCAACCACTTGAAGGCCCTATCCTTCCTGAGCTTTCTCATGACTCTGAGTCTTAGAGAATATTTTGTTTTGCACGCACTCCTTGCGGAAACCTTCAGATACCTTCAAATATCTGAGAACCCTTCAACTCTGCGCACACCTGCAGCAGTAGTCCTTCGATGCTTCACTTAGATTTACAACTGAGACTTTCCTTAGCCTTTGCACTCCTTGCATGGCTCCTGTAACCTAATTTCACTTCTGGGTGAACGAGGACAAGAGTTAAACTATCTGAGCCTTCTGTCAACGCACTCCTTACGGACGAATTCAATTGCACTCCTTGCAGGAATCCTTACTCAGATAGAGAAACAATTGAAACTCATTTCTCCTACTTCCTTTCTCAGATTTCAAACACTCAGCAAGAAATCATTCATACATAGCATGTAAAAAAAATACATAATAGGAAGTAAACACTCATGAGCATAGCCTTCAACATACATACACAGAGAATAAACACAAAACCATGGATTTGAATCAACTTCTTCTATTAATTCAAGCTCTATACATGGGTGTTCTTCCACAACTCTCTGCTTCTCTTCTCAATGCTCAGGATTATGTTACAATGCACAATGAGGGTGTCTATATCTCGTTTCCCTCTTTCTTTCTAAAACTATCTAATATAATATTAAATTCTATATACCTATTTCATATCAACATAAATGCCTCTATCTACTTCAGACGAGAGCGGGACACTCAAGGTCTGATTACAATATAAAAGTATGCCTCTCTTTAATATCACATTTAAGGTTGGCACATTGTCTTCGAGACAATTTCAAAACTTGTGTTGGTCTGGTCCAGCTGTCCGATTGCATTCCGCGCTGGCTCGCTTGTCATGAGATGCTCCTGCATCAATATAGAAGGAGGACAAAAATCTGGAGGACTTTGTAGAGATGCTACAGTATAATCTACAAAGATCCAATCACCACGATGTAAGTAAAGATATCCTTAAAAAGATATTACTAAAAGGAGTAAGGGATGATTGTTTAGATATGTTGAATATGCTTGGAAAAGGGGACATATCTAAAGAATCATATGATGAGATTGTTAAACTATGTAAAAGATGTTCAAGAGGAGCTTCAAGGAATAGATCAAATAGCAGGGATACCACATTTTCAAGAGTCCAAAAATCATCCAGTGGGGGAGAAACAAGAGCCGAAATAGGTAATTTAATTGAAGATTCTAAAACTGAAATGTTAAGCTCTTTTTCCTCACAAATTGATACCCTGCATATTCAAAAGAAGCAAGCCGAAGCAAAAGAAGCTCTGTCCATCTTTTGTTCTAAATGCAGAGACAAGCACCCATGAAGGGAATGCCCATTGGATAAAAATTCAATCTGCACCATCTGTGATAAGGATCATGAAACTCAACAATGTCCTTCTCTACGAGGAATCAAGGTAGCATTACAACCAACTGATGAAGAAGCTGAAGCCGTCTATCTGCTGACACAGATAAGTCAATGGAAACCACGGGTACAAGTTATGAATCCTAACATGCCATTTACATCTTCTAATCGTTGGAATAACTATCCTTCTTTTAATCAAATGAATTATCCTCCCTATAATCAAATGCAATACCTAAATCAAATGAATTTCCCACCCATGCAACAAACTAACCCACCCTTTGTTGATCCATCAACGTGGACTCCTTGTCCACCACAACAACAACAACTGTATCAGAACCAATGGAATCCAAATTGGAGAGGACAACAACCCCCTTTCCCAAATCGATTACCTCAATCACAATTCCTACAACCACTCTCCTTACCAGTAGGTACTCCACCAAACAATCAAATAATGAGGCCCCAACTACATGTACAACCCAACCCTAACCCCAATAATAAAGTTGTGCAGTGCATTGATATTCATAACCAGCCTACATTCTCTCTTCTCCCTGCGCAATGCAATGATATTCATTTACGATCTGGGAGAATAGTAGAACCTATCAT
>JZKD02S1776723.1:70992-105037 GCA_000966675.3 Picea glauca | reverse complement strand
ATTTGGATATTCTAAAATATATATATATATATATATATATATATATATATATATATATATATATATATATATAATTTAAATAAAAAAAAATAAAAAAAACATTTTGAAGTTAAAATTCAAAAAAATTTAAAATTATTTTAATATAAAATAAATAACATAAATATACAAATAACATAAATATATTTTAACTAATAAAAAATTTGATATAAAATAACATAAATCTATTTTAATTAATAAAAAAACTAATCTTATTTTTAATATTAAAATATAATAGAGATAAGATAAAATAAATAAGATAAATTCATCTTCATGAATAATTTAAATTAAATTAACTTTGTAGAAATTTTACTCAGATTTAATTCTCCTATTATAAATCTATTCATTTTAATTATAAATCTATTCATTTTAATGTAATATATTTTTGGTACTGGTTAGTTTAAAAAAAACAAAATAATAATAACATTCCTAAATTTAAGAAAAAAACATATATCCTCTTCATCATAACAATATAAACCAAGATCCTTGGATATCTCTGTACTTCATAGATTTCAATGTCATATGCTTCATAATCTTCAGAGTAAAAAGTAATGGAGTAAGTTAATTCCGGAGTAATCTTCTTTACTGAGTACAATTTTTCAGTTAAAAAATGGGTTTGAATCAGGTCAAATTTTCAGGTGTTGTTTGAGTTTCTTATGGATCAATGTTTCATGCATTTCAAAACCTTATTTCAAGGGTTATGTTTCATTTTAAATCAACTCAAATACTCAGAAAATAGATCAAAACAGACGGAAATTTAAAAACGAACTGCCCAAAAACCTACTTGGAAAAATAACTCTAGAAAAAAAAATAAAAATAAAATTGCTCGAAAGTTAGCCCACTCCACTAATAATATCATAAACTTCATTATTATAATCGAAATGTGTATTTAGTTAATCAGAAAGCTCAAACACAATGTTCCAACAGTTAAGTTGCAGAATAGTACTGGCCTGTTTATTTTCAGCTTGGCACCAACATGTGTTTTATTACAGACCACACAAATGACAGAATTTTATACATTCACTTATTGTTGCCTGCTTTACTCATTTCGCGTATTTTCTTCCACGAGTCTCGGGAAGAGATGTCCTCCCACCACGCATTCACATACTTTCGAGAAGTGATGAGCTCCGACTTGCCCGTAGCCTTCACAATGTACTCAGTATTCGGAAGATGCGACAGATCTGCAATGCTGAATTCGTCCCCACCCAAATACTTACTCTCAGACAATCTCTTCTCGTACACGTCCAACACTTTGGAGAACTTCTTCTCGTTCTTCACAATTTCCGCCTGGTTCTGAGGAATGCCCCACAACGGAGCGAATGCCAGTTGAAACACCAGAAACGAACTGGGAGGATTGTACGTCTGGCTTTCCACCTCCGTCCACTGCTCAATCACAGCTCTCTCTGCCAAACTCTTACCTAACAGCCCAATGGTTCCCTGTGCCGCGTATTTCTCTGCGATGTACCGGACGATGGCCCTCGATTCTGCATTAACCCTAAAACAAAAAATGAATAACTGAAAGATGAATTTCTGAAAAATGGCCATAGGTTTTTAGATGCAGTTTGAGTAATTATGGGATATGTATCGATACGAACCAAAGAGAGTAAGGGCGCCGTCTTGGAGCACAGGTACCTGCCCGAAGGGCTGCATAAACGAGAATCCATTTCATTAATATTGTTTCGTATACACGTAAAAGTACAAAAATCTGAAATGTTCAAAAACCTGAAAGTTTCTGAGTAGGGAAATATGAAACTTTAATCAAAATAGCAATTACAAGTACTAAAACCTTCACAGTGCTCAGCCCAGAGAGGTATTAAAACTGTAATCAAATCCACAGTGCTAAGCCAAGAGAGGTATTAACACTGTAATCAAATCCTTCCCCAGGCTAAATTTGAACAAATTCCTCATCAATTTAGTGTCTAGAGGTATCAAACAGAGTATTAAAACTGTCACAGTGATAAGGTAAGAGAGTTATCAACACTCTGATTAAAGCCCTTGCTGGACTAAACCTTGAGAAGTAATAAAATTTTGAACAAATTCCTTATCAATGTAGTGGATATCAAAACCTTACATTAGAAATAGAGATATTAAAGCCTTCTCCATTGCACAATCTGAATCAGGAAAAGAGAAGAGTAGTTACCTGCATTGCCAGAAACTGGGGCTTTTTTTGTTCACCTTTCTTGAGATCAACGGGGATGAGTTGGTATTCTACCTGCTTCTCCAGCAGGCATGCGAGAGCTCTGGATGTGGCAGTGGAGGCCAGAGGCCCGTAAAGCTTCACTGCAGCCATTGCTTCGTCCCAGTCGACGCAGTGGAGAACTGTTATGGGAAGCTGAAGTTCTGTTCCTTACTTATCATCAACCGTTCTATGCCTCTTAATTATCATCTGCCGTTCTATCCCTAAGTCTATGGCTATTAGTTATCATATACTCTTCCAGAGTGTCATTGAAGAGAAGGATAAACTTTAAAGTGGTCCTGTGTTTTCTCTTGGTTTACAGACCCCATTTTGTTCTTTTAGCAGGAGTGGGTCAATCTTGCTGTGGGGGGCAGGTGCATCCACGATGGCTGTTGAACATTGAAAATCAAATTAAATTTATAAGTGAAATATCTACCTAATATCTTGATTATAATACACATCATTTTATGTAACAACTTGAACTTTTCCTTTACCCGGATGGGGTGTTTATGGGTGGCATTTTATGTAACAACTTGAACTTTTCCTTTACCCGGATGGGGTGTTTATGGGTGGGGCCAACCACTTCCTCGTGCATTAAAGGGCTATCAGTGCAGGAACATGGAAGTCTGTTTTAGACATGATGCCAGGGTGATGAAGGTGACAGAGGGGTATGATCCTCTCTAATCCATTTACTGAAATGATGTTAAACAATAGAGCAGGGAAGCGGTATAACGAGTAGACCTTCAGGTTAATGCTCAAGCAATGTGTCTTGAGCGGAGGGGTACAAAAGAGTGTGTCTTGAGTGGAGGGAGTACAAAAGAGAAGAGGGGTGATAATTTTCTGTTAAGGGAAGGTGGGGAAATATCAGAATGATGGATAATTTGGGATGCATGATGCTATTACTTGATTTGATTTGTTTAAAGGTTTAGTGTGGTTGGTGGTTGCTTGAAAGAATAAGATGGTGCAATCAAGGTAGCTAGCTCTGATGTGCAAGAGGGTACTTGGTTCTTCAGGGCACATGTAACCCTCTGTGATACACTTTGTCTTTGTTTTGTGTGTTTAGTGTCTTGTTTGTGTTGTAGAATTTGGTGGGGTCTCTATTTCTGAATCGGAGGAAGAGGTTGAGAGTTTCAGTCGACACTGGGAGGGTATTGAGGGAATCACCCATCCTAATTTGGCTCTTTACTCTCGGGTTTTCCATGTCTTTGTTTGTGGCGTTGTTTCGATTCAACCTATCCTTTGTTTTGTTTTATGGAAATAGGATGGGTAAAGGTTTTGGTAGAGGTAGGAATGCGAGGAAAACCAAAGTCAAGGGGGGCATGGCAAGGCCTCAACCTCTAAGACCCTGAATTTTTCAACCAAAGTGAAGAGAGATGTTTGGGAGGGTGAGCAATGCTTTGAAGAGAAGCTCAGTTGTAGCAAAACAGGAAATGGAGGCTTTGAGTCTAAGGTTAAGTCCAAACCACAAGTGACCTTTGAAGCTCGAATTATGGAAGAGGTTGAGGGATGGCTTGATGACCCAATCTATTATTGAACACTAGATACCAAGTATTTCAGGATAATGGAAACCTAATTGTTAATGAAGACATTATTAGCCCATGCCTTGGAAAAAAATAAAGAAGAAAAACAAGGTATACTCTATACTATCATAATCTTTGAGGGTAAATTTGAAGTTGTGTAAAACAATTTTCAATATTTGGATTTCAGTTTCACGAGTGGCAGAGGATACAAGAAAGGGGAAAGATGGGGAGGACTCTACCTCTTCAACAAGAACTCATGTCAATCCCATTGTGCTTGATGCAGACCCTCAATAGCCAAGGGTTGCACATGATGAAGACACTGACACTGATTTGATTCCGGAGGTGGTGGAGGAGGAGAATGCCCATTCTCCAAATGCTTGATTTCTGGTTTGCTTATGTTTTTTTTTCTGCTTTTTGTTATCATGGAGAGATGTAGGAATTTAACCCAGTTAAAATCTTTTTCTTTAAATATTAATAATTTTGATTAATAATACATCTAGTCTGAGTGGGCCTCATGGTTAAGAACATATGTTTCTTTTTAAGAGGTCACAAGTTCAAATCCACTACAAATATTAGTAAACTTTCTTATAATAAAACTATACATTTTAAATGAGCTTAATAGTTAAGAACATGTGTTTTCTTTTAAAAGTTTACAAGTTCAAATCTACACTAGGTATGATATATCTTGATGTATAACTTAACCATGACCTTAAAATTAAATTTAACCTTTATCTTTAAAAAAAAATTCCCTTTCCATCATTAATTAATACTTTTTCATTTTCTAAATTTGTTATATACATCTTGTTGATTATAAACTCCTCTAGCTAAATTTTATTAGAAAGAAAATGTTGAGCTAATAAAACATTAAGTAAATCCTTCTCATATCTTAATATTAATTAATGCAAACATATTAAGTAATTTTTTTTTACAATTACTTGTTTCTAGTCTTAATAGGAAGAAGTAGCTATAAAAGTTAAGCATTCACTAAATGCCTAAAGGGAATCCTAATTCAAATGAGTAGCTCATATTTCATTAATGTATAATAATGATACATCACTCTCACACACAAATAGAGTACATAAGGCCTCGTAATATAGTATTGAGGTGCTCATAACAAGATTTCCAATATAGCTGATTGGTACAACCATTTCCATAAATATCTCCATCCCTAACTTCATAAGTTCATTAATATAATTTCATGATATCATAAGTATGAACTATTTCTTCGACTATAAGAATTGAGCATTCAATAAATGCTCAAAGGAAATGATGAAATAAATTTCAAGATTGCTAGGGTTGGCAGGTGCAGGGGGGGTTATCTTTGATTATGAAGGAAAACATGAAACAACTTATGCCCGAGGAATTGATAAAATCTCCAATAATCAGGCTGAAGATTTGGCTCATTAGTTAGGAGTTTGGATAATGAACAATCATGGCATAAAAAAGATGATAGTGGTTAGAGATTCGATCACGATCATACATTTCTTGGTTTCCAAAACTCTCCCTAAAGACCCTCCTCTCCATAGATTGTTGTGTTGTACCTAATAATTATCAGAAGGATTTAAGAAAGTTAAATTTCTCCATGTCCTAAGACAACTTAATCAACTAGTAGATGCGATGGCCAATAAGGCATGCTCTTTATCTCTTGGTTGTATGTGGAAAAATAGGTTGCATGGGTGGAGGGGTGTGAGGTACTTCACAACATCCCCTAAGTTTATCGTCCACCCTTCTTATTAAATGACCATTATAACAATCTGTGACAAGTGGCATCACAATTACAACATGCATTTGCAAAGGACCATAAGGGTAATCCGTAATGTTGTTCATTCTCACTCATGGGAGGTATTATTTATTAGCCTTGGCAGGATGGGATGGTGTAGAGTGTGGGATTTTTCCTCATCTTATAATGGCACAAAGTTTTCATTATGGATTTGAAGGAGAAGTTTGCTACTCACCATTTTTTTTTTTTTTAATTTAATTTTTCGGTTGGAAGGTTTGGTTCTAGTTTGGAAGGTTGGTTTTAGAAGTGTTTCATGTGAGGGTTTAATGGAATATGCTATGAAGACTTGGAGGTTTGGTTTCAGGAACAAGGACTTATGGTCCCGGCTACAAGCTACATTCTGACCTCAAGATTCAAGCCTAGATACTCTGTTGGTTATATTTGAGTCTTATTGTCAGCAAAATTCAAGGAATTTCTTTCAATTTGAAAGTCTACTTCTTTGTGGAGATTCATCTGAAAGGTCCCTCATCGGATGTTCTTTTGGTAAATTTGAGTCAACTTGTAACTACTCTATCTTGGGTTGGCCTTGTAAGAGTTTTTAAAGCTTGAACAATTGCTTTTATGAGATATTGAACATGTTTACTTGTTTTTCTCATTCCAATAGGATAAAAGAATTCCAGGTTAACACTTAGCTTAGATGCTTTTAAATGAGTAAAATATAAAATCACAAGTATCACCTTTGTGATTCTATTAAATGGTGTGAGCACCTTTGTGATGATAGTTAAGAGATTGTGGCATAGTCAATGGGGAGAATGGAGACATGGAGAAGGGTCTGGGAGCATAATTATGAAAAAGAATTGAAAACTAAAAGAAAACAAATGCTCATGACAAATGCCTAACTGGACTAATCCTTATGGATGTGGGGGAAGAGAGCAATAGAGAGAAGCAAGAAGATTAAGAAGATGTAGTAAAATGATTGCAAAAGAGATCCAAGCATTTGAAGTTGGAGCAAAATCTTGGGTTTGCAGATTTAAGGCATTCTACCTCACGAGTGATCTCTGCAGGTTCCTTTGGACAAGAAAAAATAACAAAAGCTATAAGAGAATACATTATGGAGCAACACTTTGAGCATGCCAGGAGAGCAAGATCCATCTATGTTTTCATTAGTTGTAGGAAGAAACAAGACTGCCCATTTTGGGCATGGTAACAAAAAAAATTAGTTTTATGATGTATTTCAAGTCTGTAATTTTTCTAATCCATTTTGTAAGGATTTATACAAGTTAGATAGTTAATGATAACATAAAATTCTGAAAATAATGTAGATATGAAGTAATTACCAACATATTTTGAACATTCTAGAAGTTTTTTGGATAGGGTTATCTCTTTTTGTTTGTATTAAGAAACTGGATAATATGGTCACAACCCTTTCTTTGATTTAATACAAATAGCAACATCTTTTTTGTTAATTTTTTTTTTCAAAATTACATGCTTCTCCCGCCAATTCAAAGGAGTAGTTATAAAAGTATGTATGTAAAATGAAGTAAAAAAAAGTTACAACCACTAAATTAAATTAGTTAGCAAGTAAATTAGCAAATAAATTAAAATAGACTAAATTAGTTAGTAAGTAAATTAAACATAGTATTCACTATAAAAGCATTTATGATATATGATAGGCCAAAGATAAAGATTTCATATATACATTCTAGTTCCACACTTATGTGAGTTAATTAGATAGAAAGGTTATGATACACATTGTTAAAACAAAGGCATCCTTGGTTTATGCAAGTGCTTCCTTTAAAAAGCCATTGAATCACCATTTTATGAACTACAATCCATCATATTCTTGTAAATATCAATTGTAACCGTGTAAAGGGCCTATAGATGGTGATTACTACCACATAACTTCATTAGTTCCCCATTTGGAGTTGACCTAAATAAAATCATTGTAGGCTATTACATATTATTTTTGGTGGAATTTTATATTATATAAAAATGAAAGTAAAGAAAACATTGCTCTTTTGGTTTCATCAATACTATTTGTTGAAAGGTCCAACAAATGATGGGAAATTTGAGACCCATTGTGTATACCTTATTTCTCCACAAGTTTGATATGCAAAGTACAATAATTATAAATTATAATTATTTTTATTGTCAATTCAAATTAATCTTTTTTTTTCTTAAAAAAAAAAGTTTGTTATATTCATAAAATATACATGTTTCAAACTTACAAAACTGTTTTAGAAGGATTTCTTTCAGATTCTTTCAAAAAGATCTTAAGTCTGCATTCGTCTTACTGTTCTTTATACTTACAAGACAAATTGTACTATCTTTGATATCCCTGCATCATGTTCAAGTCGTATATTTAAATGATTCACAATTGAAATTTCATTGCTTCTGTTTTTGTACCTTCAAAATACTCATAGTAACCGAAGGCCCCTCTTTGCAGTTGTAAGGCTTCTTTTGAGAGTTCATCCGCTTTTACATTAAGTTATCGCATTATATGTTGAAAGAAAACCATTCAAAGGACTGGAAAGAGAGTCTTACGTCTCTCAAGATATTGGTCAGATTGATGTTTTGAATGGAGACTTTTCCTTTGGCCCAATCAATCCCCATCTTAAAACCTCCCATAACCTAAAGCTTCATGATATCCTTTTGCTTAGCTGTCTCTAGAAGGGTCCACAAGGCTATGAGCTTGAATTTATTATTGGATCCTATACCTGGAGCATACCTGATACAAATATAATGATTTTGATTTAAGAATAACACAGCTCCTATGCAATGGAAGGTGTGTGACCTTGGCTGGCACCATGGAAGTAACCCCATGGAACTGAATAATCCAGAACAAGAAAGGAGGGTACCCTCTGCTGTAGATTTTTTGGATCCTCTTTGGACTCCGATGCATGTGCAAGGGTTAGAGATGAAATCACTTCTGGCGACATCCATTTGTCTTTAAAAATTACCGAGTTGTGTTTCCACCATAAATTCACAACCAAAATACATGGTAGGCATGTGTATATCTTTAATGACCTGTCTTGAATCCATAACTTATAGAAATCCTCCAGGTTTAGATTATTCCAATCCACACCTACTTTAAATTTTTACTTTATCGCCGTGGCAACCTGACCTGCATAAGGGCACGAGACAAAAAGTTGAGAGGTTGTTTCAGAGTTAAATTTGCAAAGTACACAATGATTTGAACCATGCCAATTCATTTTTTCCAGATTATCCAAGGTCATAAGTTTGTTGGTTAAGGCCAACCACATAATTAGTTTACAATGAAGAGGAGCCTTAGACTTCCATAAAACCTTCCACCACCATTGTGGTTGGGCATTTAGTCTTTCCTCCTGCCATGCTCTGAACCCTGCTTGGTTGCGAAGGATCCGTCTTTTGGGTTACGAGACCAACACAAAGTGTACTCGTTTTCTTGGGAAAGAATGGTGATTTTTTCACATAACCGAGAGATGTAGATGTTACATTCATCATGAAGGGCCACTAGGAGGCCTAGAGATGTCACATATTTCCAGCTTGCTCTCCCTTGAGGCTGAGGGATACTAGTGTAGGCATCATGAAGATAGTGAATGTTATTTCTCCTTAAGGAAATTAGGAGACGGGGGGTGAGTCTGAAATTATTTCTAGCTCCCAACCAAGGATCTTCTCCCACCTTGATGTTTTTCCTGTCACCTGTTTTCCACACCACCCATTCTCCTACCAATGGGAATTCTTTGACCATAGCTTTCCACACTATGGACCCTTTTGAGGATTTATTCGGTTGCCTAAACCAATCGATGACAGAGAGGTTTGGGAATTATTTGGATCTCATCACTTTTGTTCATAACATATTCCATACCAATAGGCTCCATAAGTTCCTTCCAGCCAAAGCTCTGGCAAAGAGGCGTAGATATTTTATTCCCCAACCGCATAAATTTTTGGGGGTTGCTAAAGAGGACCACTTCACTAAATGCATCCCACCTGAAGAGTTATTTCTAGCCCATAAGAAGTGGTTGTTGAGCCTTTTGATCTTATCAAGGATCCCTTTAGGAATGGCTGCGATCTAGTTCCAATAGACTAGTATCTTTTCCAAGACAGATTTAAGTAAGTCTATCCCACCTCCATGGGAAAGAGTTCTAAAAACCCAAGAATCAATTCTCGATTCCACCTTGCAAACAAGCCAGGCCTAGTCATTCTTCTTGTACTTGTCAGGCTTAAGATGAAAGCCCAGGTATTTAGCCCCTTCATCCATCAATTTATATTGAACATGAAGGATACGGAGAAAGGAAGTAACCTCGGCCCCAGAGCAATGATTTGTTAATAAACAATAATTCTCTAGATTAATCCACATGTATGTAGCCTTACAATATAGGTCTAGATTTTTCTTGAGGGAAGAAACGTCTCTTAAAGAGCCATAAACATTGCACCAGATATCATCTACAGAAAGAATATGAGAGACCGTTTATGAATCTATCACTTTTAGACCTCTTAACATCCCTTCAGATATAAACACTTTTATTAGTCTGCTTAGGGAATCCATGATGATTAGGAAGAGAAAGGGGGAGAAGGGGCAACCTTGGCGTAGACCCCTGGAGGCTCTGAACAAACATGAAGGTGAACCATTTATCAAGACTGCAAAGGAAGCACTATTAAGGAAACCCATTATCCAATTTATTGTTTTGAGGTTCATGCCCATTTGAATGAGTATTAACTGAAGGAAGTTCCAGTTAACATGCTCATAATCTTTTGACAGGTCTAGTTTTAAGAAGGCAACTTTGAGTTTCTTTTTCTTCATCGAGTGTAAATATTCCTAAGCTATGGCCACCGTGTCATGTATCTATCTATTTTGGAGAAATCCAAACTGTTCGTCGCCCATTACCTTACTTAGGATTGGTCTTAGTCTACAAACAATGACTTTTGAGATAAGATTGTAAATCACATTGCAACACAAAATCGGGCGATAGTCCTCAAATGAATCGTTATTCTGTTTTTTCAGAATGAGGCACATGAAGGTAGAGTTTAGTGGCCCATAGATCCTTCCTTCATTTTGAGACTCTTTGATAATGAGAAGTAAGTCTTCCTTTAAGAGGTCAAAGAAAAATTTGAAAAACTCCACGGGGAACCCGTTCAGACTCGAGATTTTTTCGCTTTGCATAGAGAAAAGGGATGCTCTCACCTCTTCTATTGAAACTTCTTCGATTAGGGAATGGTTCATTTCTTCAGAGAAAATGGGATGGAACTTGGCCACTACTTCTAGGATTGATTGGATAGGGCATCCTTTAGACGCTGAGAATAGGGATTCAAAGATCGATCTCCCGTCTCTGTCTTTTCCTGAAAGTAATTGATCCTAATTACATCTTCATTTTTGATTTCCTAGATAGTATTGAGATTCCATCTTTGTTTGGAAAAATTATGGAAGAATTTGGTGTTGTTATCCCCAACTTTTATCCACAGTGCTCGAATTTTAAGTCTCCATTCCTCTTCTTCTCGTTTTAACCACTCATTGCTCTTTTTTTCTAGACTCCTTAGATCCTCCAGTAGAGTCGGGCTAAGGGGTTCCCTATCCAACCTTGAACCAACTCTTGATAGTTATTTTTTGATTTCTTTAATATCTTTGTTCTTTTTAGCTTTCCAAACATGGATCCATTTCTTTATTGCAGATTTAGTATTCTTCAAGTTTTTCTCTAATTGAATCATTAGAGGTTCATCACCATCAGATCAAAGTTTTGTTCAAGTTGAAGTAACAATGTTTTGGAAGTCGAGATCATCAAACCACACTTGATTGATTTTCAAAAGCATAGGGGAAGTTGAAAAGATGAGGCTCCATATCAAAGAGACAGGGCGATGTTCTAAAATCCCCCCTTCTTCCACTTTAGATATGAATCTTAAACCCTTATCCATAAATTTTTCTGATACTAGAAATCTATCAAGGCATTTCATGATTCGTCTCTTCCTGTTCGAAAATTTCTCCACGTTGGGGAGAGCCTCACTGGTTCCATATCCAAAAGATTAACAGATTCAAGAAAAGATAGGAAAAATCCTCACTAACGATCCTCTTTAGGAGAGGGACCCCAAAATTCTCTAAGAGAGAGAGTGAAATTCAAATCCCCTCTGATGACCGAGAGGGGGTCATAAAAAATTCCTTCACTTTTCAAATCTTCCCAGAAGGGAATTCTTTCAGAGTAAGGGCCATATATATTTATAAAAGAAAACGAGAAGTAATCATCTTTATGCTTTAAATTCATAGAAATGGTGGAACGAGTAGATGGTGAAGAAACGACTTTAAATTATAGGCTCCATCCCATCAACAACCCTTCGCATCTACCGCGCTGAAGGCCCAATTTTTTAACCATGGACTTACATTCTTTATAGATTCCTCCCCTTTACACATTGTCTCATGTAGTAGTATAATATCAGGGTTAAGGTTCAAGAGAATCCTTTTGAGGGCTAGTTTTTCTGGGGGCCACCAACCCCTCTTGCGTTGAAAAAGAGAAGGATCATTTTTTCAGAGGGGGTAGATATTTCCTTGCTCTAAGGGCCCTTGTAAAAGGTAGCCTACGTTCCTTTCCTTATTTCAATCGGAGCCATTTCTTTTTCTTTCGAGATATGTGACTTCGTTCCTGCTAGGGACACTTGAGGGGTATCTAGGGCCAGTTCCCCTTGGAAGGAGAGGCTTCTTTGGGTTTGAATTTTGATCTTAGAGTATAGAATTTGTAAGGGGGAGGGAGGGGGGGAGGATTATTAGTACAGGGGGAGGAGGGGGGCAGTGCCCTGTGGGTCGGGGAAATTTTAGGGCTAGAGGGAGGGAGGGTTCCAGAAGGACTGGAGGGAATGAGGGTTTCCGGCTTGGAAGGGAAAGGATGGGAGGAGGGTTGAGGGGGGGGGAGAATATTTTCATCAAGAGGAGGGACGAGATACAACAACAGATGGGAAACCAAAATCTCCGCCAAGGAAAAGAGGGGAGCAAGGGAAGAGACATAATGTGAGGAAAAGTTACTTGGCCCCAGTGAATTGTTAGGACCCTTAGAAATTTCAGCCTCAGACAATGGAGAAAGAGAAAAAGGGAAGCAGGATTAACTGTAATCATACTTGTTAGAATTTAGGCACTAATCACTTGTATTAATACTTTAATTGATCGAGATTAGTAATTAATTTATTGTTTTCAGAGATTCAGGGATCGTGCATTCGAGGGTCAACGTTTTGAAAGCATTTTGACACAGGAAACCTGAATCACGAAAGATTAATAAATTGTTGATTGTGTTTAAGGGTTTAATTAAGCACGACTAGAGGGTACTTTGTGGAATGCGCATCGGGACTTATAACACCCATTTTTTCTTTTTTCTCTTGTATTACTTTAATATAAATCCTTTTCAGGATTTCGGCACCGGGATTCTGGAGTTGCTAAATAAAGATCATACCTCGTGAAAAGATGGATTCTGAAACCCGAAAAATTGAAAGAGTTTTGACTATTTTTTAGGACTAAGGGAGGCTCCATGACTAGGAAAAAGCGAAGTTTCAAGTTTAAAGGGTAAAAAATAAACTTCGTGTCAACAGACGGTCTCATGATCGAGGTTGACTTCCTTCTTAGAGTCTCCTATCAAGACCACCTTGACCTTCTCTGATCTGTTGCAAATGGATTTTCTTATCCAATTTTTCTTTACAGGTAGTGTTGTCGCAAGAGTTGGTTCTAGGATGTAATAGAGCCAAGCCTTAGCACATTTTTAATGAGAAAATAAATCATGGTTCAAAACTTGAGTTGGATTGATGCAAGCCAATCCCCAAGGTAACCCAAAACCTACTTTAGAGTGTGTTTCTGACCTAATACACTCAGAGAGGGCTCTCTCAATAGACAAAGGCTCTTTACTCAAATAATATTCAGTAATCACAGTAAGAAGGCTAGATTTCTTATAAGCCAAAATATTTTGGTAAGGTTGGTGGTTGCACAGATTTGAAAAGGTCTATTGGGAGATGGAGTCAAGTGAAAACCAAAGAAAAGGGATAATAGCAGTGATCGTGTTACTTGAGGGAAATGAGGCAAAGTAAGTCTATCTTTTAACAATCGATAATTATGATATGGTAACAGAAAATAAAAGGAAAAGACCATCACAGTGAAAGCATCTATCAAGGATGAATTTTCACTACAACTTTAGAGGAAAAGATTGGAGGCTAACAACTAGGTGAAGAGCACTAATCTTGAGTGAATTCTGACTAGTCATTATTCAAACACAACACATATCAACTGTGTGTAAGGAGCATGCAAAATGAATTCCAAACAAATTTTAACTCAGTCGATAAAGGAAGAGATATACAATATGAATATAACAAAACAAAGAACATACTGAAATAATCGACTGTGATGAATCTCACATATCAAGTGAACACATCTCTCCTGCATTACTCCATTCCAGGTATTCAAAATAACTCAACTTTCAATAGGATCCCTCTTCAAAAGAGGTCCCCCCCCCTTTTGGTTTGCAATAGATCATCATTTTATATAACTCCTCTGTCTCGAGAAGCTGAATCTTCATCGTAGTATTCTTTTTCTAACACCTAACTGAAAGTAAACTAATTATTAATCGTCTTTAACTAATCATAATAGTAATTCAAATTGATTTATGTTAAAAGCACAAATAATTCCTAATTTCCAGCGAACTATCTATAACAGTGCACGCATTAGATCCTCCTCCATGTGCATGAGTTGTAGTGATGGCTATTAAGGGACACATGTTCCTTATCTGAGGAAATCTCTATTCGATCTGGAGCCGAGCTGGTAAGCATTGAGTTGTTCGTATACTCTTGTCCCTTTGAGGAGATTTCTGATTAAAGTTTCGAATTCTGATAGTTGTTGTTGATTCTGCCCAGCTGCATGAAGATAAATTGGAGGCAACGTTTACAGTGGAAGAATTTCCTTTCCTATATAACATGCAATTTTTACAGTGAACCTCTGCATTAAACAACAATCCTGAAGTCAATCAATCATCTGGAGTGACTTTTTGACTATGAATTTCACGACTTCCTTGGCATTTGGTGATTGATGCTAGTTTGATTTGGTAGCTAGAAGGGTTATTGGGAATCCTGTCATTGAGTAATTGATTTTACTGTTAATGCTGGGTGCAAGACACTTCAAACCTTGTAGCTGAAAACGACCAGGGACATGCGAAGTTTGATTTGCCCTCCGATGTGTGGTTGTTCTTCGTGGCCCGATACTTTATATATTAATTCATGGATTTATAAATGCAAATGCTCGTATAATTTACCAATGAGGAGAAGAACGGTATGATGCTCGATGTTTGTGCTGGGATTTTCTTGACTTGAAGCCTATATGTTAGGGTTAAATTAATGTTCGATATGTTCACATTGCTGGCCATAACCTCCTTGCCAACCTCTAGTCGTAGCAAGGATACAACACCTTTCCATGATATTTTCAGAATTGTAACAAAATTCCCTCCACCTGTAGCTGCTAATACCCCCAACTCATAAAATTTTCTATTGTACATGATACTATACTAACAATATTATGCATGACTTCCTTTCTGCCATATTTTATAGAGATGTCATCTTTCTGGTAAGTTGGTATCAGGTCAGAATTGGAATTTATACTTCGGCAGTAAATGGATTAGAGTCTTATTGTTGCACCAAGGAGCTCCTGCCTTGCTTTAAGAATTTCTAATTCAGAATGTGATTTCTTGATATTGAAAAATTTCTTTTTGCTTATTTATCAGGTTCAAATTCTCTGAAATAAAATCCTCCACTACCAACAAAAACCGATCCTCCAACAAGAAATAACACTTTTCCAAAGCTCAAGAGGTAGTAGAAGCAAAGTTCAAAGATTCCAAAAGCAACTGGACAAAGTAGTCCTGTGACTTTTCTCATTTAAATATTTTGTTGTAGAAAAAGAGTGGAAATAAATTCTACACCATTTGCTTGCCTTCGTGGAAAGAATGGCATATTGAGAGAAAATGTTAGAAGCATCTGCATATTGCAAGTGTTGTTGTGCCACATGTAAAATAGAGATGTTACACTTATAGTGAGAGACCCCGGAACACAAAATTTCTTCCCAAAAGATCCTACAAGGCCTTCAACAATCTGATGCAAGTTAGAGATAATTTGGAGTTGATATCCCTAGTTGATTAATAAGCTCGATGCGATCCTCAAACACATTTTAGATAAAGACACCGAGTAGAGAAATTTCCAACATCTATTACAACATAGGATCCATCTAAGAATGATGCTTTCCTATAAAGCGCCAAGAACAATAGACCACATGCCTTCATCTATTAGGTGACCTGCAATCATCCTTATCAAACTTTGAGCCTTGTCACTTAGCGCCTTGCAGCGAGTAGCGAACGAATTCAACATTTGAGACCAGTGGAGTCGCCAACGAAATCATGTAGAGTCTACGAACCAAGGAGTCGCTAGGTGAACAATCACAACCAATCAAACGCCTATCCATTGTTCACCATCAAGAGATAGATCTAAACCTTTGTTGTATCCCAGGGAATATAACTTCGTCCTCCTTCCCTGACAATGGCGCCAAAAAATGTTGTCACAAGAGTTGGTTCTAGGTTGTAATAGAGCCAAGCCTTAGCACATTTTTAATGAGAAAATAAATCATTGCTCGAAACTTGACTTAGGTT
Organism: Picea glauca; assembly: GCA_000966675.3. Lineage (NCBI taxonomy): Eukaryota > Viridiplantae > Streptophyta > Pinopsida > Pinales > Pinaceae > Picea > Picea glauca. The sequence goes on along the minus strand of JZKD02S1776723.1, from coordinate 88,960 downwards.
GCTGCAAGCCAGTCCCCAAAGTAACCTGAAACCTGCTTTAGAGTGTGTTTCTGACCTAATACGCTCAGAGATGACTCTCTCAATAGCCAAAGGATCTTTACTCAAAGAATATTCAGTAATCACAGTAAGAAGGCCAATTTTTTTATAAGACAAAATATTTTGGTAAGGTTGGTGGTTGCACAGATTTGAAAAGGACTATTGGGTGATGGAGTAAAGTGAAAACCAAAGAAAAGGGATAATAGCAGTGATCATGTTACTTGAGGGAAATGAGGCAAAGTAAGTCTATCTTTCAACAATCGATAATTATGATATGGTAACAGAAAAGAAAAGGAAAATACCATCACAGTGAAAGCATCTATCAAGGATGAATTTTCACTACAACTTTAGAGGAAAACACTGGAGGCTAACAACTAGGTGCAGAGCACTAATCTTGAGTGAATTTTGACTAGTCATTATTCAAACACAACACATATCAACTGTGTGCAAGGAGCATGCAAAATGAATTCCAAACAAATTTGAACTCAGTCGATAAAGGAAGAGATATACAATATGAATATAACAAAGCAAAGAACATACTGAAATAATCGATTGTGATGAATCTCACATATCAAGTGAACACATCTCTCCTGCATTACTCCATTCCAGGTCTTCAAAATATCTCAGCTTTCAATAGGATCCCTATTCAAAAGAGGTTCCCCCCCCCTTTGGTTTGCAATAGATCATCATTTTATATAACTCCTCTGTCTCCAGAAGCTGAATCTTCATCGTAGGATTATTTTTCTAACACCTAACTGAAAGTAAACTAATTATCAACCGTCTTTAACTAATCATAATAGTATTTCGAACTGATTTATGTTAAAAGCACAAATAATTCCTAATTTCCAGTGAACTGTCTATAGCAGTGCATGCATTAGATCCTCTTCCATCCGCATGAGTTGTAGTGATGGCTATTAAGGGACACATGTTCCTTATCTGAGGAAATATCTATTCGATCTGGAGCCGAGATGGTAAGTGTTGAGTTGTCTGTCTACTCTTGTCCCTTTGAGGAGATTGCCAATTAAAGTTTCGAATTCTGATAGTTGCTGTTGATTTTTCCCAGCTGCATGAAGACAAATCAGAGGCAACTTTTACAGTGGAAGAATTTCCTTTCCTATATAAAATGCAATATTCACAGTGAACCTCTGTATTAAACAACAATCCTGAAGTCGACCAATCATTTGGAGTGCTTGTTGACTATGAATTTCATGGCTTCCTTGGCATTTGGTGATTGATGCTAGTTTGATCACTGAAATTTTCAAAATAAGGAAGTAAAAAAAGGGGGGGGGACTGAAGGAAAAGTTTTAAGAACTAACTAAGAATTTTTTTAAGAGTGGTCATGTGTGCAGAATTTTTTCTGAAGCCCTTTACTTTCCCTTTAGTCACGGTAAGGCCCGCTTCTAGCATGACCCTGGATGTTTTATCATAAGTTCCTTGAGAAAACAAAGGTCTCACTTTGGTTATGAAAATTCTCGAACAAACCTTCAAAAACGAGAATAGGTTAAGTTTATAGTTTTTTAACTTAGCTGAACCAGAAGTATGTCTAGGTTAATCCTAACCTTATTAGCCTTCCTAACAGGAATAAACTGATTGGTTTTTCTCAAGGAAATTCCTTAAAAATATGTCAAGAAGTTTCCCTCAAGAATTTCCCTGAAGTCAATGATGTTTGAAGGCAAGAGAGAATATTAGTCCAGATCTATTTAAGTGAGTTGACAGGTCTCTGTTGTCAAAAAATTCAAGAAGATATGTTCCCGAGTATATTACATACTAATTGATTTCCCCCACTTCATATTAAAAGGAAAATATATACAGATAGATGGTGAAAGGAAATTCAATATTGATTTCCCCCATCTAGTCCAAAGAGATGAAGAAATGAAATTTATTATATTGATTTCCCTCATCTCAACATTTAAATGCTATAACACAATGAAGTGGTGAAAGGAAATTCAATATGGGAAGTCTGATAACTTCACTGGGGTACTGACTAGGCTCGTTGGTAGTGAAGCAATATCCTTGTATCTGATAAGGATGCTATACATGAATTACAAGATGCTCTGGTAACTTTTCTTCTTTAAGCTCGATTCACATTATAGGTTTCTTGGATCCCCTAATTTGACACATTAAAATTACTTTACCTTGATGCAAATGGAATCAGGTGAAACCTGGTAGAATGGTTAATTTGGTTTTGATTATCCTACACAGATCTGAGGTCAGTTTCAGAAAAGGAAATCTATTGAGAACCTAACTCGAGATCATTGTATGTTTTATTTTTGAAGAATTTTCAAAGTCAAATGTAGCGATCCTAAAATCCTGTTTTGATTTTTCTCCTAGTCTGTTTCACAAAGTTGAATTATTGACCCCATTTACCCAATGAAGGCACTTGGTCTACATGTTCTTCTCGTCCCACAAGGAAACGAGATCCCTAGATGGACCCTAATGTTGACACGAAGTTTAATTTTTACCCTTTAAACCTGAAACTTCGCTTTTTCCTAGTCATGGAGCCACCCTTAGTCCTAAAAAAGAGTAAAAAATCTTTCGATTTTTCGGGTTTCAGGATTCGAATTTTCATGAGGTATGATCTTTAGTTAGCAAATCTAGAGTCTTGATGCCGAAATCCCAAAAAGGCTTTATATTAAAGTAATAAAAGAGAAAAAAGGAAAAATGGGTGTTATAAGTCTTGATGCCCGTTCCACAAAGTACCCTTTAGTCGTGATTAATTAAACCCTTAAACACAATTAACAATTCATTAATCTTTCACAATTCAGGTTTTCCTGTGTCAAAGTGCTTTCAAAACATCGACCCTTGAATGCCCGATCCCCGAATCTCCGAAAACAAGAAATTAATTACTAATCTCGATCAATTAAAGCATTAATACAAGTGATTAGCGCCTAAATTAATCCCATCGCGATTTCGCAATTCGGGGTTTGCTTATGACATACCTCTTGGGTACGGGATCCCCGAAATTCTGAAATGCGAAATCACGATTTTTTTTTAACAAAGTTTAAAACTAAATTAAGTTAGTTTAAAACGGGATTAATAATGACTAAACTACTTTTCGCGTTTCACATTTCAGGATTTGTTGAAAGCAGTCCTTTCAAAACTCCATTTTGAAATCGCCGATACGCGACAGTATTAATAACAAATAAATGGATATATTTTTGACATGAAGGCATATCTCCAGGCATATCTTCCTCATTGAAACATTAATTCCTTATTGCATGTGTCAGTACACTCATTATAAGAGAAGATAAAGGTTAATAAACGTTCTGTAGTTCGAATTTCATTCTTTCTTTTACAAGTAGGAGTGAGTTGCATTTACCCAGGCTTATACATTTTTTTTCTGCAAACATGTTTTTAGTCTAACGCAAACATTATGGCACCTAGAAAGGCACCTAAGAAAAGTGAAGAAGCATCTGAAAGCTCAAGCCGGGAAGGAGATGTCGTGTTTGATACTACATTGCATGCCATTGATTCCATTAAATCCTGGAGGCAAATTTTTGAAACCTTGGACTACGGAATCAAGAATTTTCCTGATGATTCTGAAAACAAATTTTGGGACATAGCAGAGTCCGAACTTCACAAAGTAGCCACTGATCAGGGGATCAAATTTTTCTCAAAAATTCAAAGTTCTCGGAATCGCTTCAAACCAGACGAGAGCATAGGCCTCGTCGTTGCGAACCCAACGCAACTCGTTTCGTCTCAAACGGACATCGGGAGAGAGAGATATAGCGATCTGTTCATCAAGTCAAACAGGCAAAAAAAATGATGCTGACTGTACAGTCCGTACAGTCTGACGTGGCAGGACTGTATGACCGTAAAGAAGTGACGTGGAAGAATCCGGTTGGTTGGAATGGTCGAATCAGGTGTCGACACATGGTAGTTTTGTTGATCAATGATTGGGTGCCACATGGCCCAATCATGGGCTGCCACGTGGCACCCCGAAATTGGCTAATTGGTTGTATGTAAAATTATGGGAGTCTGCGGGGTTCGACCCCTGGACCTCCCCCACTATGTAAAGCCTTCACAAACCTCCGCCCGAACACTATACCTCCGCATGGTTCTTGTTATAACTATGTATTTTAATATATTTCAATTACATATGTTGTATGTATGGGCGGGGTCGGGCCGGGGAAAAGTTATGCTGACTAAAAGAGAACCCCAAGAGAGTTCAAGATGGGAGACCATGTATATCTCAGAGTTAGGCCCAAGAAGAATTCCATGAAAATGGGAGCTTGTGCCAAGTTGGCACCTCGGTATTGTGGACCCTTTGAGGTCCTAGATAGAGTGGGACCTATAGCCTATAGGCTAGCACATCCTCCCACCGTAAAAGCACATAATGTTTTCCATGTTTCATTATTGAAGAAATATGTATATGATTCTAATCATATAATTGACTGGTCTATGATCCAGGTGGAACCGGAGGGACAATTCCTACTAGAACCTCAATGCATACTGGACAGAACAGAAACCCCGCTCTGGAAGCGAACCATTGCACAGGTCAAGGTGCGGTGGAGATATTTTGGCCTAGATGAGGCTACATGGGAAATGGAGGATGCCATGGAACATGCATATCCAATTTTGTTTACCTCTGTACATACATGTCATGATGATAGATAGAACATCGAGGACGATGTTTCTTTAAGGGGGAGGGAATTGTAACACCCTGTTTCCCCTAGTCTATAAAAATAATTATGTTGGCCAAGAACTGTGGAAAACTCAAAGATGTGAATGTGTGATTCTAAATGGACATTAGTATACAAGGTCGATGAATGTAATTTAACATTATATATATATATATATATATATATATGTTGCAGGACTGCTGGGAGGGGGATGTGCTGAAAAAGAGACCACGATGGCTAAAGAAAGGTGGTGGAAGGCACCTGGAATGGTGACATTAACTTCCACCGAAACCAATACCGTATTTAGTCTTCACTGGCCCGAAGAACCAAGAGTGGTTTCTTGGCCCCGAAATAAATTACTCGCCAGGTTGGTAGGTGAAGAGGCTCCTCATGGGTTAATGAGGGATGGGGGTGAACCACCCATCCATGGAGGCCTCAGACTTGACCACCATGGGGAAATTTGTGCCACACACAACCTCACGGAAAAGAAAAGGCAGGTAAAAGGCGTGGAAGGGGGACGCGAGGGAAGGATTGAAGGAAAAAGATCGGAAGAACTCTGGAACAAAATACAGAGTGAGTGATAGCAGAGAAGAAGGAGAGTAACCTTCGTTCTCGATCGTTGAAGAATAGAGACAGAAAGTCTCAAGCTTCATGGTCTATCTCGGGGGTGGCTAGTGGTAAATCCATTCAGAGTCGCTGAGCCTACGGTTGGGTGGAAACGAGCACCCCTCTCAACAGTTGCATCAAACACGGTGTTTTTTTGATAAGTGTTTTATGTCTTGTATCTTGAAATTAATATGCTGACATGTATGCTCATAGTCTGTGCAATTATGAATGGTTTCAGTATAAGACTGTCTGCATGGTGTTTTGATCAGAAAGGATGGCTGCATGCTTTTACTAGAAAGACCACATATGGCTTATGTGTTTATATATATATATTGAACTAATACATATTTTTCAAGTCTGCTCTCGGGAGATTTGTTCCCATGTTTGTCTTACCCGATGCCCTAGATAGATTTCCCCATGAAGGCACCCTTTCGAGACCACTCCTTTACCTTCTAGAAGACCTTCTAGTCTCATCTTCAAAACCTGGTGTACATTTCCTGAGGACCCAAAGGAAGAGGTTATAGTTTAAGTCTTGAAATCTTGCACGAGGGAGAATGGTCCTCGTAGACTCCAACATTTCAGCATTTTGATACCCGAAATACCCAAGGGCGAGTTACCTTGCACTTGCAAGTCCTGAAATCCCTACTTGCGAAATCCCAAAATGAAAACGTGTGGATGAGTTAGGACCTTTCGGTGGTTAGGTACCCAGGATACCCTCCCTCTTGCTAAATGCACGAATGAGATCCTTTCGGAGGATCTGAGGCCGGTTACGACCGTAAAAAAATGAATGAAGGAACGCAAGCAATAATGCCTCGACCCCTTTTTAACCTTCGCAAGTAACGAAGAAATCGGGACCGTCGATCCCAAGACCCATGGGAGTGCATGGACCGTCTAGCTGTAGAGTACATGTGGCGGCCGGTAAGCGTTTTAACATTTCGACACCCGGGGAACTAGAGGATAAGAACCCTTGTCCTCACGACTCATGAAATCTCGACATACGAAACCCCAAAATGACGGGGTGTGGAAAAGTTAAGATGATTCAGTATTTCGGCACCCGAGATACCTAGAGGCAAGTCCCTTGTACTCGCCAGTCCTGAAATCCTGAAAGGACGATACGCAGACATGTTACGATATTTCGACATTTCGTAAATCAGAACACTCAAGTGTGTATTCCCTTGTACTCGCATGTCCCGAAATCCCGACTTGTGAAGTCCCCACATGGCATAGTGTGACTTTGATATACATTTTGGCGTTTCGGTACCCGAGACCCCCAAAGGACAGTTTTGTTCCGTGTGTCTACGAGATGCAAAACCCCGAGATGGCCTAGTGCGTATAAATCTGATACTTCGGTGTTTCGGCTTCCGGAGTGCCGAAGGGAATGAACCCCTTGACGTTTTATAACACGAAATCCCAAAAGGAGAAACCCCAAAATGAGCTTAGAAATGAATACTGGTTTCGGAGTTTTGGCTCCCGGGAAACCTAAGTGCGAGACCTCCTGTCTGCGCATATCCTGAAATCCCGGCATACGAAACCCCAAAATAATAATAGCACGGATGAGGTAGGGTGCTTTGGTATTTCATCACCCGGGATACCTAATGGTAAGTTTTCTTGTGCTCGCCAGTCCCGAAAACCCAGTTTGTGAATTCCCGAAATGGGTCGAGCGACATATATATATATGTATGTATGTATGTAGGATTCGGAGTTTCGGTTCCCGGGAAAACCAGGTGCGAGACCTCCTGTCATCGCATACCCCGGAATCCCGATGGATGAAACCCTTAAACAATGAAGCATGTTTAGAATTGGCATTTTCAGAGTTTCGGCTCCCGAGAAACCTAGATGTGAAACCTCCTATGATCGCATTCCCCGAAATTCCGGTATGCGAAATCCCGAAGGGTAGAGTGCTCGGACTTAACCTGGGTCGCTGTTAATCATGTTAAGTGGTTAGATCCATTTCAGATTTTATCCCTTCGAAAGACAAGAGAGAAAGGGGAATACATGCACCGTGATTTCCCGAATCGCGAAAGCCGATGAGCACCTCCCCGATAAGACCTGTGGTCATAACCGCCGATCATATGAGTGCGGTTAAGGGGTAGCACGGTCTGTATCAGGTCCCGTAGGGATTCAGAGATTCTGTTCATCCGAGAAAAGATGAAAAAGACCGAAAAATATTGATTTCCGTAGTGGGTGTGTTACAAGATCAGAGGCGATATCATGCTCAAAGTGTGGGAAACCAACATAGCAGAAAACCAAAAAATAGCCAAAGAAATCAAAGACGATTGCGAAGAAATCTTTGATTTGTTGGACAAAGAATCATTAGGTATTGAAAGAGACAATTGCATTGGGAAATTAGGACAGATAAACATTGTAAGACACCAGTTGAATTTCAAAGAGGGTTTGAACGAAATTTAGATGGAAATTTCACAGTTAAAGGAAATGGATGTTACCCTAATAGACAGGTGGCTGGTGAAGCCAAACTTAAAATTGCAATCAATTAAGTTTGCTAGTAAGGGGATTGAAGACCAACATCCAAAAATTCATAGAAAATTTTATCTATTCGAAGCGAAGGATTTTCCAGAGCCTCCCATAAATTTTGTACACTTTCTTGAAGAATGTATTAAATGTATTGGGTCAAAAGAAGGAGATACATCAATAAAACAATGAAGTATCATTTTGAAAAATTATGTTATTGAGATGATAGGAGAATAAAAGATAATCATGCAAATGGTTGAGGTTTGCATTTTTGTAACTGTTTTCCCCTAAGAGTTAGGAAATCACCAACCATCAATGTATTGGTGAGCTGGTATAAGTAAAATTTTAGGAGACTGAAAAGGGGATTTTTCTGGGCGCATTGTAAAGAAGAATTTGAAGATATTTTTGAATTAATACAAATACATATTGAAGATTCCAGATATGGTCAAGTTTGAGTTATGTGCTTCTCTGTCATTTCATATTTTTCATATATCTCTTTGATGAATGCTTAACTGCAATTTAGTGCAACCTCTACTGTGGTGATAAATTAATCTTGTCATTTAACCATTCATAGTTTTTCCTCTGTATCCGCTAACAATAGGTACAAGACCTGTGAACGCTTAGATTTCAATATCATATGCTTCATTAAGAGTTTTTCCTAACTATTTTCTTCTTCTGTCACAAAGTGAGATTCCTCTTTAAATTGATGCCTCACCTTGTTCAACAACTTTATGTTTTCTTTTCATTTCATGCACATTCCCTTTTCAAAATTTAACTCAGATACCAGAAACGACCTTTAGTTTCGTCTTACTAGTAATTCAAAGTTTGTTTTGGAGTTCTTTTTACATATTTAGAAACAAAAAACCTTAAAATAAAATGCAAGTTTTCATCTTTCCAGTCTTTACCCCTCATGACTATACCCGTTACTAGACAACCCAATATCAAGCCTGGATTATCATATCAAACAAGCATTTCCTTGAATTTATTTAACACCATCTTACAGACAACAAGTACTCGGGTTGAGTTAGAATGTTTGTGGGCAGTAATTGAAAGGGATATTAGCATCCAAGAACAATGGGAAGCTAGACAGAGATAGTTAAGAAACCAACCTTGATTTGCTTTTCTTAAAAACCGATACTTCATCCCTTAACTCTCTCTACCTTATTTGGATGCCTTGACAGTATACTTTAGAGCCTTAAAGTATAAAATCAGGAACAACATGTAGGTTTCCAAGGAGAAAAAGCAAGCATTCATCCCGTATGTGCCCAATTTCATGGCAGGCATGGAACCTGAAGGCGATTCTCCAGTAATTTACCTTTTTGTGCCATATCATGTCTCCTAGGACTAGTGCTAAGCCCCTGATCAAGCCATCTATGAAATTAAACACCACTTGAATCTAGACCCAACGTCTTTCTTTTTTTGAGGCCCAATTGGGTTCCAATCCCACAAAATTACCTATTTTGTCTCCAATTAATTCCATTGCCTCTCTGGTCCAAAAGGCCAAAGGGAGGCCAGGTAGGATATCCCATACCTTCATCTAAGAGACTGGTTCGCGTTTGGGGTCAAATTCCACTGTCCAGGGTCTTAGCACCAGGCCCAACGGTCCCCAAGACCAACTTCTTCTCATCAGTTTTTTGCTATCTGCTTTCGACTTGCATAAAAAGGAATTCCATCCTTTGGCTAAAATTTGAGCTTTCAACGTATACCCTAGAAATGGTGACCAAGTTTGTGCCATCGAGGTCTACATGGATTGATTTCCTAGCATTTTACTTTTGAATATCTCCATTAATATTTTTCCATGAAAATTGGCTATGTCTGAAATTTCGAAGTCTTCTTCAACAACTATCTTTACCTGTCCATGTTTTTCTGGTATGCACTTCGTTGACTTTTTCGGGATGATTTTCAAATTCTTCTCTGGAAAGTTTAGAGGGATGTCAATTGGGTTGTCTTCTAAGATTTTTGGAGATTTGAGAGGGAAACCTTGCTCGAAGTCTCCAGATCCAGGGAGGATTTCCTAAACAATAGCCAAAAAACACGAAGCTTTTGCGCCACCCTTAGCATTTCTTCTATCCAAAATATCTTCCTTCTTGTTACAACAATAGTCAACATGATCTTGATTAATGGACTTACCCTCGATATCTGAAGTGGGAGAAGGAGGTACAGGAGGAGGGGATGAATCTCCCATTCCAAGAATTCCTTGAAAGAAGTGAAGGTGTGACCACATGAAGGACTGTGTTCGTAGTCCACCTCATCTTCCGAAAAGTCTGCCATCTGTCCCCTTCGTGCATGTGGCACCTTTCTGAAACATTTTGTGGTATAAGCTAGAATGGGTCGCTGGAAAAGGGGGTCGAGGAACAAAAAAAGGGAAAGGGAAAAAGGATGAGGATACCAGAAAGACATAAAAAGGTCACGAGGGAGGGGGCAGGGAGAGGGAGAGGGCCTATGGACCTAACTCCCTGGCTTATTGGCCTGCATCCATATGCGCTCACACATCCAACAAGAAAAACTTAGAGCTCCTAATGGATTTTATTCTTCAATTCAAAGTAATCTTACTTTAAATGTTATTGAATATTGCATAGTCAATTCAAACTAATCTCACTTTAAATGTTATTGAGCAATATAGTATCAATTGCCCCTTTCTTTCTATATGGCCTCTTTGGTAGTCCATTTATCTTCATTACTTATTCTCTTTCCAATACACATTGTAAGGAGAATCTAATTTTGGCAGGTGGTTATTGGATCGAAAAGGAAGGCATTGGGTATGGAAAAAATATTGCTTTTGCTTTTTCTTTTGTTTGAGAAAATACATCATCAGACACTTAATCCATGTAATCCATGTTTTCCTTTCCTCCCTCACAAATCATGGATGACATTTTTGACTCTATATTGTTGGCATTGAAAATCATTTTCCCCCCAACCAGGAGGAGTGTACAATATCATAGGACGATCCAACACTGGTTGATCTCCATTGAACTGGTAACCATGAAGCCTTTTAAAAATTGTTCCAAAGGGATGGAAACATTATAAATGAACAAAGAGAATACACTGAATTTGCATGAGAAAAGATGACCTTAGAAATATAAAACTGAATTTTCATGAGAAAATATGACCCGAGAAATACTCTATAATTCATTGGTGGCAATATTTTTTGCACTGGTTCTTCTACCATTCTGCATTACAAGTCTACATAATTTCATAACAATTCCACAAGTTCTGTTATACGAATCTTTATTGGACCTGGGATATAAGAATTATAACCAACTATTGTAGCTCTGAGACCACATGATCACCACGATGAGTCATTCAATGTATTTATGTCTGAACATAGGGTTTTTAATTGACAATGCCTCAATCAATCCCTGAGGGTAAGGTGGTTGTGCAGTTGTCAAGGTGGAGGATGACTACTGCAACTAAGACATATCACTACAATGAGAACACCTTCTTGCGAAGGCTTTTTAATGAAACCTCTCCAAAAATGTCTTCTCTTAGCTTTTTATAGTGGAGGTTGTTAGCGGAGGTGGGAGACCAAAGGTTTTTGTAGAGATTTGTTTTTTGGTGTGCCTTTATGGTAAAAATATCCTAATGCACACTTGAAAACTATCACATTGGGACTTAAATGTCAAACACATCGTCACTGTTCATAGAGGAGGCATGCGATTGTAAGTTTTGGTGGAGGTTTTTTCCTTGGTGCACCTTTAAGGTATATACGCACCGACCAGATCATGAACAATATAGAACCATTGTGTCCATGTTCTAGTAGCACTGCCATACTTTATAATAAAATTACATGCACATAAAAAATCACACCGACGTCGTTGAAGAATACACATTGGGATGTTCGTAAAGAATACAACACTTGTGAGTCCATGTTTCAGTAGTACTACCATACTTTATAATGAAATTACATGCACCGAATAAATCACATTATTGTTGTTGAACGGTACCCCTGGTGTGTTTTGTATAAAGGAGCACCGTGGTAGGGTAAATAAAAAAAATCACCAAACCGATTTTCATTGTTACAATGCATTCTATGCTTCCAAACTCTCAAACTAGCACCAATGCTCACCTTTCTTCCTAAGACGTCTTGTTTCCAGTGTTCTACACTGACTAGGATAGCTCCATTGGTGGATTCCATACATTTCCAAATTTTGTAATTTACCATGAATTTTCATTTCCTTTCAACGATGTAACCATGCCTCTTCGGGATAGAAGAGACCAGGTAAATTATTTATTACCTTCCTATTTACATTTCCATCCAATAAAAATTAAAATTTAGCTTGAAATTTCACATTTTTTTCATGTGGTGCACCTGAATGGTTCAAGTCACCCTGAAGCGGTGCATACTGTGTTAAGTACATAGTGAGCACCATGGTTGACGTGTCCATACATGTTGTACTGGGAAAAATAGTTTAAAAATTATCATTCTGGTGCGCACTGTAAAATGCACCCATTAACGATGCGTCATGAAAAGTAAACACATCAGTTAAAAGAGTCTGGTGCACGAACTAACACAGAGGGTCAATGTGTTTAATATAACCCAATGCACCACGTGGTTTAACACTAACCCTTAACTCATGCAGTATATATCACAACACATCGCTATAGATGTCGGTGCTCGACTAATAATGACACGTTGGTGCGTTATATTTAACATATGTCTGTATGATGCCTAATGTCTAATAAGGAGCACCGGACGTGGTGCATATGTATTTTTTAAGAGAACCACTTTTTCTCTTTTGTTTTGGAAAAAATAAACTATTTTATGTTTTTGATAAATACAAAATAGTTATATATGTTTGTGTTTGATATTTTAACTTCATTTTATCTATATATATGTGCCTAAAAAGGATTTTATGTGAATTAGATACGCCGACAACTCCAAGTGCAGTAACAACATAAAGAAGAAAAAAAATTTAATTCACAATCTACATATGGAGACTTCCACAATTAAATTGTGTGGAGGTTTTGCTTTGCAGCGGAAAAAACGTAGGTCACTCTTCGATTCCTTTGATAATTTAGCACATGGACTCGATCCTCTACCACTTCCTCAATGCTTTGTGTAATATACATAGGGAGGTAATTTGGGTGGTAATATGGGAGGTACCCAATGAGAATGGGGGTTAGGTATTATTAGTGGAGGCTATTCAATGTAATGTGAATTAGGTCCACCATGGTACTAAATAATGCCCCCTATGGTAGTTACATATAATAAATGGATAACTAGAAATAATAAATGGGATTTCTAGAAGATTCCTTCTCTAGAATGTTCCTAAGAGATATATAATACTATAAAAAGATATGTAAGCAATGTAATTGGCATCGTGAAGAATATTTTTTTATGTACAAGCAAGTATTGCTTGAGGAGTATTATCCTTCCTTAAGGATTAATATATGGTGTTACCCTACCTCAAGGGTTTTATCTATTTCTTGTGTTCATTGTTTCGGTGAATGGTTTTTGTGTTTATTCTTGTTGTTTCTGAAGCATATTTGTAGATCTAGTATTGGTATATAACATTTGGTATCAAATCTATTTCCTTGGGAAAAGAAGGGAAGAAATTTTGGTTATTTTTGTAGATTTTTTTTAAGGAAAAAGGGGGCGACAGACTTCAGCCTCAGATATGAGATTTTCTTCTTAGAATTTTCAGAAACTAATTGGATATTTTGATTTCTCTCTGAAAATACCCAATTTCAAAAAACAATAAATCAGTCGAAACGAAGTCCAGGAAGTAAATTTATGAGCATTTTAAATTCAACAGTGTTTCAGGGTTTTTCCAGAAAAAGTCACGATTTTATGCAGTAAGTTATTTATAAACCATAGTTCTATTTTAGGGGTTATGGATAACAAAATCACTTTCAATGGAAAAGATGATGGTCTTACTATTGATGAATATATCAAAAATATAAAGTCATCATGTGGATACCTATGGCGAGTTGGGCCATGGAAAAATTTAAGGGATGATGCTAGGGCATGGTGGAATGGACTTAACTCTAAAGAGATTATTTCACTTTCAAATAAAGCATATGAAAAATTATTTTTAGACAAGTGGTCTCGTTCCAAGAGTAAGGATAAAGAATGCACCAAAGGTTTATTTTCAGGTGGCAAATCTATATTACAAGTTCATGGTTGTATTCATAAAGAAAATGTCCTGGTTTCTATTAACCCCAATTGTAGGAATAATTTTATCAATGTTCAGTTGCTTAATAGATTGCAAGTTGCTGCAAAGAATATTCAAAGCACACATGTTGAAGGTGAAAATGTTCAAATTTTTAAAGATTTGAAGAGTACCATGGATAAATATGTGTTGCATTCATACTTTTATTCTATAGATATGGGTGATGTGGATATTGTTTTGGGATATCCTTGGATGGATTCAGTTGGTACAGTTAATATTAATGTGCAAAATAAGTTTCTAAAGATTTGGTACAAGAAAAAGAAAATTACATTGCAGGATGTGTCTCTCTGTAAGACAGAAGGGCCCACGATAGCAGGCACATAAGTTCTTGTAGAATTTGAAGTTGAATCAGAGGCAAAGTCTACGAAAGGAGATGAAGCAAAACCACATGAAGAAAACAATAAAGAAGCTAAGGTGGTCATTGACTCAAAGGCACAATGTGTTGCAGATTTGAAGAAAAAAGAACAAATTCCTACAGTTGGGGTATATCGCCATCCACATCATATCAAGAAACAAAAATCATCAAGACAAGGGTATGGACATCCACACACTTATGCACTAGCGGGGAACTAGAAAGGAAACCAATCAAGTGGTGCATAGAGGCCTACCAAAATTATAGGAAGACATCAGGTTGGAGAGCCAAGTCCATGGAAACATCAGAATGATGCAGATCAAGCTCAGGGTGGCAAGGCAACATTTGTACATCATGTTCGATTTCCATTAGGATGGATGGATGGTCATACTTGGTACTAGTTGGCTACAATTCTCAGTTGGGCATATCGTATGGTCTCTTCTCATGTTTCGGGGATGAAACACGCTTAAGGGGGGTAAAATATAATAAACCTAGGGAGGTAATATGGGTGGTAATATGGGAGTTACCCAATGAAAGTGGGGGTTAGGTAATATTAGTGGAGGCTATTCAATGTAAGGTGGACTAGGTCCACCATGGTATTAAATAAGGCCCCCTATGGTAGTTACATATAATAAATGGGTAGTTAGAAATAATAAATGGACTTTCTAGAAGATTCATTCTCTAGAATGTTACTAGGAGATAAAGAATACTATAAAAATATATGTAAGCAATGTAATTGGCATGGTGAAGAATATTGTTGATGTACAAGCACGTATTTCTTGAGGAGTATTATCATTCCTTAAGTATTAATATATGGTGTTACCCTACCTCAAAGGTTTTATTTATTTCTTGTGTTCAATGTTTTGGTGAATGTTTTTGGTGTTTATTGTTGTTATTTCTGAAGCATATTTGCATATCTAGTATTGGTATATAACACTGCCTCACATATCCTCCTTCGTAAGCAACTTGAATTTCTCCAAGATACCGTCCTTGTCATTCTTGTAGCCATAATATGAACTCGCATCAATTCACTTGTAGATCACATACCTACACCTCCTATTCTTTGCCTCGAGGGGGATTATCGAATAAATCTCTAAGGATGGGGAGTAATTTCATAGCCACTAAGTATCTGTAACTCGGGCCCTTTCTTGTGGCATCGAGCACATCAAATTCATCCCCTTCCAAATTTTTCATCTTGGCCCCTACTTTGGCATAATTAGGACTGTCGATATCTACGATCAGAGCTTCCCAATGCTTCTTTTCCATGTTCAACAAGAAAGGACCCCGGTGGATGTCTTAATTATAACACTATGTCAGATTCAAGATCGACCTAAGCTCCATATTGTATATATAATAGAAGTTAAGAATCTCATTTGGAAAAACAATCGATGATCCATAAGCTTTGTCAGCATGTCTTATTGCTAAATACTAAGCATTTCCTTGGCCTCGAACTGATCCTCAATGAGATCCTCACCCATGTACTTACTAAGAAGTTCATCTTGTTTCATCTTCTCCACAACCATGTGCTCGATCGTTTTCTCATACAGAAGGGGAACATGGGAAATAAACTCTCTCTCTCTCTGTTGTTGGTTTCCCTTGTATTGCTCTCCCATTTCTTCCACCACATCATCATCTTCCTCAAATAGGAACAAATTAATGGAAATGATGTCCTTTCTCTTGATCATCAACCTGACCTGCCTTTAGATAGAATTGATCCTCTACCACTCCCTCATCTCTTTGGCATGCATCTCCTCCTCTGTGGGCTGCTCGACTTTCCAAAATATCGTTCTCGTCATCGTTGTCACCATAATAAATAACTTCAATTCGTTTGTAGATCGCATACCTAGACATCCTCTTATTCTCCTCGAGGGGATTATTGAATAACTCTTTGATGCGAGGAAGGAATTTCCCAGTTTCACTTGTACAATTGGTTGCTGAAAGAATGTAACATGCCATCTTCCAACAATCAATTGTACAAGTGCGACTGAGAAATTCCTCCTCGACATTAAAGAGTTATTCAATAATCCCCCTGAGATGAAGAAGAGGAGGTCTAGGGATACGATCTACAATAAAATTGATTCCAATTATTATAGTGAAAACAATGACGAGAATGGTATGATGGAGAAAGTCGAGCGGCCCATGGAGGAGGAGATGCAAGCTAGAGCACTAAGGGAGTGGCAGAGGATCGAGTCTATCTAGAGAGAGTCTAGGTTGAACATCAAGAGCGATGAATTCATTTCCATTAAGTTGATCCTATTCATGGAAGATGAGGATGTGGCAGAAGAAATGAGAGAGAAGGACAAGGAAAACCAACAACAAAGAGAGTGAGAGTTTGTTGTCCATGTGCCCCTTTTGGGTGAGAAAGAAAATGAGTGCATGGTTGCGGATAAGAAGAAACATGGTGAAATTCTTAGTAAGTATATGGGTGAGGATCTCATGAAGGAGGAGGTTGAGGCCAAGGAAATGATTACTATTTAACGATAAGACATGCTGACAAAGCTTATGGATCATCAATTGTTTTTTCAAATGTGCTTCTTAACTTATATTAGATATACAATAAGGAGCTTAGTTCAATCTTGAGGCTAACACAATTTCATAATTAAGACATCCACTTGGGTCCTTTCTTGCTAAACAGGGAAAAGGGGCACTAGGAAGCTCTTACCATAGAGCTTGGTAGTTCTAATTATGCCAAAGTAGGGGCCAAGATGATGGACTTAGAAGGGAACAAAGTTGATGTTCTAGTGCCATAGGAAAGGGCCCCAGTTATAGATACTTCAGGGCTATGAATTTCCTCCCCATCCCCAAAGAGTTATTCGATAATCCCCCTCGAGGCGAAGAAGAGGAGTTGTAAGTATGCGATCTACAAGTGAATTGACGTCAGTTCATACTATGTCTATAGGAATGATGGGGACTATATCTTGGAGAAATTCAAGTGGATCTTGGAGGAGGAGATGCGAAGAATAACACCGAGGAAGTGGCAGAGGATCGAGTCCATGTGCTAAATTATGAGTGGAACTGAAGAGTGACCTATGTTTTTTCCTCCGCAAAGAAAAACCTCTGCAAAACTTTAATGTGGAGGTGTGCATATGTACTTTGTCAATTAAATTGTTTGTCGATGCATTTTTACGTAACAACCACTCTAGTGCGATTACAATTGCACTGGTCCACTATAAACCATATAGCACAAATGTATATTGTGTTTTTTAAAATCATGTTGATGTTGTTGTTTGATTTATAAAATGTATAATAAGTACGCTAATGATTTCTCTGTTTTTAAATTAGATTTAAAATGTATCACTCATTAGAATTTAGAGTTGTCATATAATGTTTAACTTTAGTTTTATGAAATTGTTTACTTTGGATTGTAATTGTGAAAACTTAAACCATTAATGCCATATAATGTTAAATTCATCTTCCAGGTGAATTGTTTAATTTCCAACAATATACGATATGTTGATTAAACATGTTTACAAATAAAATTACTTTTATGAAATGTTATTTTTTCATTTATTTTATTAATAACATTATAATAATGGTTCATAATTACATTTATAATTGTTATATTTATGAGTAGTGATGGTACAAATATCTTCCATATTGGGAAGTTTTTTTTTTCCAATTATTATATTGGGATGACTGATGCCAAGTGTCATATTAGACTATAAAATGCATCTCACTTTATATTAATAATATGAACAAATTAATAAAGG
>JZKD02S1776723.1:46142-70982 GCA_000966675.3 Picea glauca | reverse complement strand
ATGCATGCAATTCATCAAATAATAACATTTATTTAAAAATATATATGTTGAATCCGTAGAAATAGATCTATAGATGCGTACAATTTCATCAAAGATGATTCTATGTAAATTATTTAAAAATATTGTAAAAATGAAACACAATGACAAATGATTTGGAAATGATGAATTTAATTAATTGGTAGTCCCAACCACCACCGTGTTTTTTAACACAAAATAAAATTTGACATAAATACATTATATAACGTGGACATATGATATTTTCCCTCCCAATAATTTTGATTTTACATAATGTGCATGCATCCTATGACATTAATGTTCTATGTAAATTCTACAATTACTAATATTCATTCTCATAATTTTTGTAATCATGTAATTAAAATCATTTTATTAATACATATGTCTTATCAAATAACTAATATACAACTATCATTTGTCCTCCACAATTAATCGTAAGAGATCCTTAAATAAGTGACGTTTTCCATATTCCCTTTGTGAGCCTATTTGATGTTATAGGTCCCTTTGCATCATGAATAATCCATAAAGCACCAAATTTAAGGGCAAATACATTATTTTTCACATGTGGGCCATGTTAGGCCCTAATGCAATCCCTAGTGTGCAAACCTTTTAATGACCAAGGTTCATTATTAATATATATAAATATAAAAAATATTAAGCAAACTCAATAAAAAAAAAGAAAAAGAGTCCATGTGTAGAAGTTCTAGGGAGTTGAGTCCCCATATTTGATGTAATGATTCTAACATGCAACCAACCATTTTATAAAAATAATGTCGAATTAAACAATGCATTACACTTGTTCCATTGAAAAGAAAAAAATACAATTACTCAATCATATTTTTCTTACATCCTAATGGAACATTTAAAGGTATACCCAATGCAAGTCATTTTTGACGAGTCATTAGTGGTCTACAAAAGTTATAGTTTATTAACAATTCATCACCAAGAAACAAACTATGTATTGTGTTGGCGCACAGTTGTAAGACCCTAGGTTCAAGTTATCTAACCAACAAAACCCTTCATATACTGGCCCTTTCGACATCACCTGCATGTAAGTGAAGTCTCACCCGAGGTATCTACTAGGACTACAGGAACCAAGTTTTTGCAGGGATGAGGGGATGTGAGGTCATCAACATGTTCATTGATACTTCTATACCTTGTGCACAATATTCTATGTCTCTTATTCCTTTATTAAGTGGTAAACTTAATTATATAATACCATTATAACACAGATTGCAACATAGACCATTCACTGGAGCATTCATAATTACTACACATCACTCATATAACAAACAAAGCTAGATCTAGTCATGCATAAACAAAACATCCATGAACAATCACATAAAAAGACACATTCAGTCACACAATATAATGTGGTTCATCCAATCCTTGGGCTATGTCCACAACGGATGACTTCTTTATTATTCTTCTTGCAATTCATCTTAGGCTTGCGCACTGTGCTACAATAGATACATCATAATATAATTCCCCATTTTGCCTAGCCGCTCTACAATTCAAGCCTCTCTCTGAAAAATGTCCCCTAAACAGTCAGACACAAAATCTCTCTCTCTCTCTTTCTCTCTCTCATTCTCATCCTATTCTCTCAGCAGCAACAACAACAACCTATTCTTCATCCCCGTATTCGCTCATCAACCTATTCTTCCCAACCCATTACATATTTATAAACAAATTTTAGGGCTCAAAACCCTACTAGCTTATCATAAAACCTTATGACAACTCATTATAACTCATTGCAACTCATGACAACACATAGATTATGCATGTTTTTCCTGTCTTCGCGCCTGCATGCTGTTTTTCCTTCCTTTTCGCTTGCATGCTTCTTTTCCTTGCTTTATTCCTTTTCTTTATTCCCTTGCTTTATCTTCTTATGCACCAACAAATGCACCTTTACTGGGCACTCTGATCCTGAATGTGCCTTTATTGCACAATCTGATCTTGAATGTGCCTTTACTGCACACTCCTCAACCCTTAGAATATTTCTCAAAAGTGCATCCAAAATTCCAGTCCAACAGGCCCCCAACACTCACCTGTGGCTCGTCTTGAGCCACTCAGTCTTGTTGTCTTGTTCCCTTCCATGAATCCATAAATTTTTTCAATGTATCTCTGGTTGTAGTGACTTCTTTCTTTGCCTCAACATCCCTCTCCAAGATTTATTCTACGTCCTGCACTTTTAGTGTCACAAGATTCTCCTCATAGTCTTGCTCAACCTTCTTCACCATGCCCTACATCACTGCCAATATTCCTATTATCTTGAGGCATCGTCCTGTAGGGGTTCCAGTTGTTGCACTAAATTCTTCTGCTCTTCCCTCATCTTCTCTATCTTGTTGTATAATTATATGTTCACAAGGATGGTCGATGTAATGTACCTCATAAAATCACCATAATATTTTTTTTGTATTTGTACATCTATCCTTGAAAGTTTTTCGAGATCTCAAGCAAGTAGGATTTATGTTAGAAGGCTTCAGTCTGAGGGTTTGTTAGAGTCCTTACTGTCATCGACTGCCCTTACCATTCAACTTAAGTTTTTTTAATCGACGATAAAATGAGTATTTACTCACCACTTCAATGTTTAAATAAGATCCTGAAATTTATAATTACTCTCTTATCTGCTAGTACCTATAACACTACCACAGTCTTAACAATAAAAGAAACTTTGGGGTTTTATGACCAAAACCCTACATAGAAAAATTACCCTCTGTTTGCAATACAATCGACTTGTAAAGCAGTCTGTTACTTCCATACCTCTATTCGAGATGAAGACTCCCCAAAGTTCTTTTAACAGTCCATTCATTATATTAATAGGGTTGTTCCCATAACAATAAGTTTCTTCTAAGTTCCTACAACCTTGTGAAGAAACAAAGGTCAAGAACCCTGTTGTTTGCCGAAATTCGAAATACAGAACGACTGTGGGCCAACATTTCGGGGTTTCGGGATTCGGGGCTTCATGAGTACAAGAATCAGACATCAACACACAACATTTCCTGAAATTGCGACAAGATGCCGAGTACTTCGGGGTTTCGGGGTTCGGGTTTTTGTGAACACAAAAGTCAATCATCAACACACTACAACTCTCGAAAATGCGAAAGGTGATTAGTACTTCGGGAATTCAGAGTTCGAGATTTCAGGGTTTCAAATGTCAAACAACGGAACACAACAATTCCCGAAATTGCGAAACGAAAAGAACATGGAACTAACATTTCGGGATTTCGGGGTTTCAAATGTCGAACCATAGAACACAACAATTCCCAAATTTTGAAAAGGGAAAGGGTGTGGAGCCAACACTTTGGGATTTCGGGTTTCGGGGTTTCAAATGTCAAACCACAACACACAACAATCCCCGAATTCCAAAAGCATAAAGACTTAAGAATTTTACACGCACAGAAGGATACAACAGGATAAAGGTTTTCTGTAAGGGAAAATCTCTAAATTCGTCATAGACCCAACTAAGGAAAGGATAGCCCATTCTGAAAAGAAACAAGGAAAACGAAAAGGGGTTTCCAAAATTCTTTAACTCTCGAATTTTGTCATTCTATACACATCTAATATATTGTTTGCATATTGTTAGATACATAGCATCGGATAAAAAACATTCGAACAGAAAGTGGGAAGAAATCGTTACAGATCCAATTTAATCAGATACAATACACCAGATGAAAAAAGGGTCATACAGACAGAGAATGTAACCTATTCCAGTTCAGATTCAATAGATACATAACATCAAAAGACATATCCATTCATAATAGAGAGGGGAAAATTAACATATCTGAATCCAATCTGCGGGAAGACAAAGGGAACAACCACGTTCCTCCCAACCGTAGAACAGGGCAGCCAAATCTACTTGCCCGATTCACCCCCTAGCCTGACCATGAATCCATGAGGGCGAACTTAGAAACTCCTCCTCGGAAATGTCCTTCAATTCCAACAGTTATCCTCTTGCCTTAGACTTACTCAACAGTTCTCATAACAACAAGGAAATTATGTTTCAGCAGGCTCCTCTTACCTCACACTCAATCCGCAATGTTCATAACAACAAGAGAGCTCAAAAATTTTTCCCAGCATACTTGGCAGTGTCTTGCCTCCTCGCATATGCTATTTATCAATTTTTCCCAGGTCTTTTTCCCTCCTTTGGGGATTTTTGCAGCTTCTTAATCCTTGATTTTCAGGGTCTGCCAGTGGCCAAATCTATGATTTGCCACTTCTCGTAATCAGCCTAGAGGCAGTTCCAACATGTTCCCCACTCATGGAGTCATGGTTAGCTGATTTTTAACATGGCTGTTCCATTTGTCCTCCTATAGTTAATATAAATATTCTGTTGTGATACAAGTGTCATAGTCAAATAGTTAGTTGAGTCCAAACAAATCTTTTCCCAACAGTCATAGTAATTAAATACAATTATTAAATTCGAAATTGCCATAAATGACAAAAATTTTCCATATTCGAATTTGCCAAAAATGGAAATAAATTTCCAGCACACAAAATAAAAATATTTATTTTTGGGGGATGTCACAGTCGACACGTGTTTCATTGGTGGCATAGTTCTTATGCTTTCATTGGCTTTCTGCGCCTTCTCCTGCGCACTTCTTACTCTTTTCTCAATTGCCTTCAACTTCAGATTCACCGTCAGTTGTGTCCAAGTCCACATGCTTTCTTCACATATCCTCGTGCACTCCTCATCGAGACTCGTAATGCTTGCGATATAGGTTATGGTTGTTCAGTCTCTTTGTTCCTTCTCCATAGGTGGTGTACTTGGTGTGGTGCGCACTTCCAACTCTCCAATCCTATTGCAGAACCATTGAATTACTTCACTGATTTTTGATATATGTTCCTCTATTGCGGCTTCTATCTCCACAAGTATCTCAAGAATCACCCTATATATCTTCTATATGGATTGTTGTACCCTCTCAACATTTTTTCGGCCTCTTTCTTCTCCTGCAATACCTCGTTATGAACCTTCTACACGTCTTCCTTATCCGTCGCTACCTTGGTTAACTCCTTTGTCATTGATTCTGTGCAAAACTGTATTTCCTGCGCCACTCCTACCTGCAATCCTTGTAAGGATTCCATGAGTATCTGTGACAATACTAAGTCTAGGTGAATTAGTACTTATGTATTTTCCTTCATCTCTAGCGTAGGGAACTCAATTTCTTTGGAAGAGATCTTTAAAATTCGGTGCCATGATGCAATCTATGGCAGGTACGAAGTAGTGTCCCTTGCTTCTCCATCCACGCTTGTTGGTTCACCTTCAATGGATCTTCTCTTTGGATTTATGCTCACTACCTCCAATCACTGCTGCAATTTCATCAATTTCTCTTGCACCTTTTTGTTCAACTCTTCCTGTAGCCATGACACCCATTGAACTTCCTCCTCTGTGGCATCCCTCACTTGATAGTTGATTATATCAATATCATCATCTTTCAGAGTGTAGATAGTTTCCTCTTTGTGGAATTTCATCTTCTTGCGCACAGATGGTGTTGGCCCCTTACCCTTGTCTTTCCTCTTGTGCCCTGCTTTTGGTACTATCTCCTATGCATCCCTTGCGCCATTGCCTTTTCCATTTCCTTTTTCACTGCCTTGTGCCTCATCTCGTTCTTCATATTCATTGTCTTTTTCCTATTACTCATTATGGTGCTATGTTTCATCAACTAGAAGTTTCCATTCTTCATCTCAGTCATTGGAAATAAGGCATACATAATCCTCTGTCAAATTGTATCTTGTTGGAATCCACTGGTGCTGGGTCTCTTTTAGCTTGGATATAAATGTGTTGCATCCCTACTTTGAAGTGCGCAATATTTTGATAGCTCTCCACAGTGTGGGTAGTGATGCGTGGTGTGTGCTCTATGATGTTCTTGATCATGTCAAAGTAGCCATAGAAGGTGGCATTGTTGTCTTTTTGTCTCCCCTTATGCACATTATTCCATAAGTTAACATATCACGTCGCTTCATGATCTCTTAGTGATGTTTTCAAAAACTAGCACTTGTCAGGCTCCCTCAAGGAAACCAATGCTATCAGTATGATAAGCCAGGCATAGTGAAATTTTGTGCCTTTATCCTAGGCATTAGTGCAATCTATTAGAAATTGATTGACCAAAAACATGTCCCAATTCATTTGGACCCCTTCTGCGCACTTCTGCGCAACTGCTATTACTATGGCCGACACCTCACCCTTCTAATATTTCCTTAGTAATTTGCAGGCCAACACCTGCGTTGCAAATATAACTACATCATCACTTATTATGGTGACGTCCAACCCTCTCTTTCCTCTAAAGGTGTTGAACTTCTCTTTCATACTTTTAGATAATGCCTTCTCCCCAACCTTATTTGCGAATAATGTTTTTGGATCCTCCACTACTATCATCAAGCCCGCTATCCATGAAATCAATTGTGTATCAATATATACTGGTGGATCTAGCCATAAAGTCCCTCTGTGGACACAATTTAATAACAACTTAATAGAAGAATTTATTTCTAGAATTCTGCCAAAGTGTGGGATTCCTAACAAGTTTAATATCCCTGATTTTTCTATCCCATCCTCTTAGCTCTGCGGCTTGACCAATATTGCACCTATCCATGTTACGATTTTAGTGCGTAAATATGTGTCCCATGCTAACTCGGGAAACTTCTGTGCATATTTTATGTCATGGTCTTGTTGACACTTGAATCCGTTAAGACCAAAATGATAACCTTACAAGGATACAAATCATCCTGTGTTTTTATAGAGGTGGTACTCCTCTTTGTGTTAAGATTTTCTTGGAATTCTAGGTTTTGAAAATAATGTAGGTTTTTGAGAAAGTCCGCCGTGATATTCAAAGAAATATAAAGATTGTAGTAAAATAAAAAGTTTTTTTTTTAAAGAGAGTTCCTGAGAGATGAACATGAACCTCACACATCACATATTTGAAAAAGATAAGAAAAATTTCCTCACATCCATCATAATTAAACTAAATATTTCTGATCATATAAAAGAAAAGAAAATGGTCTGCACGCATAAGAGAACTTTAACATAGTAAACACATGGGGAGCTCAAATAAAGACAATGATAGATCAATATAAAATATTTTAAACTCAAAACTCAGAGTTATAAAATACAGTCAAAACTGAGCCCGAAATAGTTCTCTTTGAGATTTCTGAAAAATATAGAGTCTGTTACAAAGCCTTGAAATTTAAATGCGTTTGTCCTTAGGACTAGGATTGGGGCACCTGCGGACCATAAAGAAAATATAAACAAGAAGTAAATTGTGGAAAGAAGATGGTGGGTGATGAAAGAGTAGCAAGACCTAGAAAGAGGACATGAAGAAGTTATCATATTTCGGTTAAACCTTTCTAGTCAAAGAAACAAAGTAAATGGATGAAAAACTGATAAAGAAAGCAAGATGTGATCAACATGAACTTACTATGATGGTCTCTCTATCGTTTACTTGCTTGCTTCTGTCCTTTTATTTTCCTCCTTGATGGTTATAGGAACCGTCTCAGCTATTTCTTCTTGGCCTTCTTTATATAGTTTGTCAATTGCCTTTTTAAACCAATCTTGAATGTAGTTTTTCATTGGTGCAACATTTATTTCATGTCTGATTTTAATATTGAATAATTCACCTTCCAAGTTTCTTAAGTCATGAGAAATGCCATGTATTTCCTTTTAGATATCTTGATTTTTAACAGAATAATCAACCAACCAATTGTCTATCTCTTCTTCAATATATTCAATTATGTGATAAAATTTTTCATCTAATAACCCGTTAAATATCTCAACTTGTTCATCAAATTGTTGCTTTGTTAAAAGCATTGAACTGAGAATTAACTTAGGGTCTTGTACCTCATCAGTGCTTCCTGCTATATCTATCTTCATGAGTCTTTTGACTAATTATTCTCTTTTTAGTATGGCTTCGCTGCATGCTTGGACAATGTTATTCAAATTCTTGATCTTTTCCTTCCAACAAGTATTTAGCTATTTAATTCGACTTGGAGAAGGAAAATCCTCTTCTCTTCTTTTCAATTTTGTCATGTTTGAGACTTTAATTCCAAATGGAAAGACAACATCAACGTAGAAACCTTCTTCATTCTTTAAATCATCTTGCAGATACTCATGAAAATCATGTGCCCTTGAGCCAAAAGAAACAATATTTTTTGATACCTCCCATGCTTCTGTTATCAATGACATTCTCTTTTTAATGTCTTTTTCTACATAACTTCGGACTATTGTGATTAAAATTGAAGATGATTTTAATTTAATGGTGGGTGTAGTTTGTTTAACCATTGACAAAGGACTTTCCAGGATTGGAAGAGGCATTAAGGCATTTTCCAATTCTCCAATCCTTTCTTTTAACTTAGCATTTTCAGCTTCCAGACCATCAATAGAATCATCAAGAGAATCCTTGGTTTCCTTGTGGATTTTATAAATTTGGGACAACCACATGTCCTTCAATTCGACCTCTGAGCGAGACTTTCTCTTTTTATTTTTTTGGTCACCTCTTTCTACAATCAACTTTTTAGACTCCATATAAAAAACAACACTTTGAAAAGTGAATGATTCCTCTTCACTAAAGGTGTCATTTGCAACGAATTCCAATAAACAATGTTGTTGAGTCATATTTTCTGGTTGTTCCATTCTGGGAAACATTTTCTCAATATCTACCTCTAGCTCCATGTCATCCAACGAAAATATTTGGATGTCGTTTTCTATAAGATTATCCTCTTCCTCTTGCACTGAATTATTCCTTTTCTTTCTCATAGGGATCTTATGTGAAATCTCGATTTTCCCATGGGGAGGATTCTTCTCTCCCTCTCCACTTGAACTATTGTTGACAACCTTTCTAACTAGGTGAGCCATTGGAGCATTGCTCTGAGATGTGGTATTTTGGGAGTAACAACTAGAGACTGTGCACTCCTTTCACTGGGACCCTTTCCCTTTTTCTTATAAAACTCATCAGTACTAATTACTGTTTCTAGGTCACCGACATCGTGTACATGAGTACTTTGGTTGTTACCTTCTTCTTCTTCATTCAAGATAGTCTAGATGAACGAGTCACTGAATCCCACCGAAATCATGTGTTCTACAAATATTTTGTTAGGATCAAAGCCCTTTATCTTTCCAACATACTTTAAATTCACATTGTTGAAATGATTTGCAAACTCGTCAATTTTATTTATGTTTCTGAACATAAAATCTGCAATCTTCCATGGCAAGGGGATAAATTGCTTTTTCCTTTTTTCATGGAAAAAATGAAGCCAAAAGTTGTATCGCCTTGCCACCTATGTAATGAATAATTTGTCAGATACATGATACATGAGAAAGAAGGATTTTATTTGGAATATAATATCATTATGACACTGTGATTCTCCATTTTTTCTATCGTTCTTTTTTTCTCTAAGAATTTGTTAGCCTGGTCAGATATCCTTGAAGTATTTTCCCCCGACAACAACCTTTTGAAGACTGAGACAAAATCATTATAAAAATCATAAAAATATAGAGGGGTCTTATGTCGCCATAGTGCCTTATACCATAAGGTAACTGGATCTTTTTCACGATTCACCCTCTTACTTATGGTCAGGTTTGGAAATTGACAACAATACACAATAACAAATATCGGATAGGAAACCATAAAGATTTTTTTTTCCTTTTTATAGTGTTATAACTGGGACGATATTTCGATAGAAATCAATTTTTCCATGTCAAATATGGCTTGTTATTTCACTACAAAATACAAAATATATAAAATCACGCGAGAGATAGTAGCAGTGCTTTCCTGACCTGTCAACCTGGTAAACAACCACGCAATTTATCGATAGGGGTTTTTGAAAGACTCGACCTGGAGCCTGGTTATGTCTTTTAGAATAGACACAAGATTCCCCAAATATTTAGGCAAGAGGTCAAGCCCATTGTTATGTTTCTTCAAAAAATCTATGTAATCTTCTCCTTTGAAGGTAAGCGTTGGCTCTGGGAGCTTCAACATCTTGCGTAAAAATTGCGGTGAAAGGAAAATAGGAGAATGATCTTGGAGTTGTATAATTCTCTGGCTTGGCACGTAATTATCTACACACCATGCAACGTGTTATTTACAGTAAAAAACCTTAGGAACACATCCGACGCAAGCGATTCCAGATGCCCAAATTACGTATTTCTGTGCAGGAGAAGAGGAATAATATGAAAATTCTTTGGACCACTGAAAGTTTCGGTCTTCACGACCAAAGATATTTAAAGTATCACCACAAAAATGTTGTCTAGATGATACTATCATAGGTTGAAGTGAGTATTTCTTCAACTAGATAATAACTTGAAATAAATCTTTTTGGAGAGACGACGATAATATAATCCCTCGGAAAATGCAGAATTAATGCAATTTAATGAGTAATTCCTCAAACCTTTCACCATTAATGATGATCTTTTCATAGCCTACACAACAATTGTTAGCATTAAAAAACACTTAATGCATATTGGGAAAAGCATGAGAATGGCGGGGACAGACGAGAACAATTTTGAATATGGAGCTTTTCATGAACCTGCCAACCTGGGAATCCGCGATTATGGATGATCAAAAATATGTTAAGTGTAGAAAGGCAGTCAGTTGAACTTGCATGCAGGAGAGATAAAATACTTAGGGGTTCGACACCCGCGACAAATTTGATGGTCATAATGTAGATCATAGAACTTTGGGTGCAAAGTGGAGATCATAGAACTTGGAGGATGAGGGCTTGAACCCACAAACCCAGGAAGTTGAAAAATGGCTAAGTATAGTGTAGCGGTGGACTTATAACATGGGAAAGTGGATGGAGATGAATATTCACCAACCCATCGATTACTGAAATGTGATTAAGTATGGTAGCTAGAAAGGGATAGAATAAGGGATAAAATAAAGAGGGAAACAAGGGGAGGTGTAGAAGAGGGAAAAGAAATGGAAAAAGAAGTTGGAAAAATAGAATGGAGAAGGAAAAATCCGGAAACAGGAAATGATCTCAACAACTGGCTCTAATTGTGGGATGATAACCCCCTGTGGGTTTTCAAGAATCCATCCATTGGGATATGGTGCTTCCATCCATTGGGCTATGGAGTCAAAAGTTAAGGATATACAAACTAAGTAAAAGAAAAATTATGTACAAGGAAATGATAAAATTTTAGGTGAAGAAACCTTTCAAATGTTGCTCGTTAACAGGAAGCATTAACATTTTACCCTTCATATATTTGAGCATATAAGAATTAAAACCCAGGATATTTTGAATGATGTATGGTCCAATCCAGAGTGCTTCAAATTTTGTGTGCATCAATGGTTTCTCCTTAGCTTTGTTCCAGAGTAACACCGGTTCTCCCTTCTGAAAATTCTTTACGGTTGCATTCTGGTCAAAATATATTTTGATACTTTCCTGTCTCTGAGAAGTTCTATTTAGGGCTTTACTTCGTTCTTCCTCCAATTTCAATAACTGGTTGACCCTCTTTTTCATAGGTTAACTGTCTTTTGCATCCTTTGTATTAACTACAAAAGTCAAGGCATTCAACTCGAGGCTAATTGGAATTTTTGCTTCTTTCCCATAAAACAATGTATACAGAGACATCCCAGTGCTGTCTTTCAAAGTCATTCTGCTCACACACAATGCATCAATCAACTTTAAATTCCATTTCCTTTGGTTCTTGTCAACAATTTTCTTCAATATCTGAATACATGTCTTATTAGTGGATTTTGCAAGACCATTCCCTTGAGGATAATAATTTGATGACTGCCTCATAACAATCCCATATTCCCCACATAATTCTGTAAATTTTGAGCCAATGAAATTCGAGCCATTAGCAGTGATGAATTTTTCTGGGATATTGAACCTTGACAAAATATTATCTTTGAGAAACTTAATCAACTCTTCAAAATCAACCTTTTTTAATGCCACTTCTTTTGGCCACTTTGTAAAATAATCTGTAGCGGTGAGGATATATATATGTCCTTTGCTTGACTTTGGATTTATTGGTCCAACGACATCGAGTCCCCATTGAGAAAATGGTTGTTCTACATATATAGGTTGTAATGGCATTGCATATTTTTTTATTTTCCCTGAAAATTGTTGACAAGATACACACTTCCTGATGGTAACATATGAGTCTTTAAAAACTGATGTTCAATAAAACCCAACTCTTATTATCTTATGGGTGGTGGAGGTAGGCTCAAAATGTCCACCACATATTCCTTCATGGAATTCTTTCATCAATTCTTAAGCTTTCCTTTCATCAACACATCTCAACAATATACCATCATAGTTCCTCCTGAATAGTATATCAACGATCAACACATATTGACTAGATTTCATCTTCAATGTTCTTCGCTCTTTAGGTTTCATGGTGACTGCAAATTGTCTAGACCTCAAGTAGAATACAATATCTCTATACCATTCTGAATCTTCCATGGGTGTTCCTACTAAGATTGAAATCATTCCATCCAAAGAATCACTATTTGCAATGAGCTTACATAAACCCTATCCTTTGACTGCCTTCAAAGGTTTAATTTCAATATCATATTATTGAATCTTCGCCATCCAGTTTGCCCATTTTCCTTCTGTCAATTTCTGATTTAAAAACATATTCAAAGGAGAGGATGGAACCTACGTAATGACATGAGAATTTAGTATGTAAGTTTGAAAGTGTTCCACCACTTTCACACGAGATAGGGCTTGCTTCTCTAATTCTTAATATCTCAATTCATAATCATGAAGGGTCTTGCTCATGAAGCTAATTTGAAATTCTTCACCTTTGGTATTCCTTTGAGTAAGAATAGATGCAACAACTGTTTCTGTAGCGAACGAATAAATGATGATGTCTCTTTGAAAATATGGGCTAATGAGGATTGAAGCTGTAGTGATTGCCTTTTTGATATTATTAAAGGCTTCTTGTGTATCTGCGGTCCATTCAAACCTTTGGTCCCTTTTTAACAATAAATTGACCAGCTTCACAATACTTGCATAGTCAGGTACAATTATTGTCTTGCCAAAGAATGATTGAAATCCCTTCTTAGGTGATGGAGGGTTGATTTCATTTATAGCTTTAACTCTTTCTGGATCTATATATATTCCTTCCTTTCACACAATATGGCTCAATAGTTTTCCTTGAGTTACAACAAATAAACATTTCTTTGGATTTAAGGAAACACCATATAATATAAACCTATCAAAAACTTTCCTCAAGTGATGAATGTGATCGCTCCTTTTTTTTGAGTTTACTGTTAATTCATCTTGATAATCCACCATGATTTTTCCTATCAACCCCTCAAAAGCACGATCCATAGCCCTCTGAAATGTAGCTCCTGCATTTTTCAAACCAAAGGGCATCTGAGCATATGCATATGTCTCCGTAGGTGTTATGAAAGTTGTCTTTGCTCTATCTTCTTCAACAACCAAGACTTGATTATACCCAGAGAAACAATCTGATGTAGGAGCATCGTATAAAGCCAAAGACACATGCCTAACCAAAGGAGACATCTGGAAAAGCACCAACACACATTTTGAAGTGTTTTGAAGATTTATGAATGGACATTAATGTAATAGCTAGGAAAGCATACTTACTTTTGTGTTTTGGAGATTGTAAACAGATCTTGAGCGTTGCTCTCATCTGTCGAATGTAGAGGAATTTATGCGTAATGAATGCAAGTAGGTGATTTAATTTAATATATTAGACAATTTTAGGAGCGTAGGAGGTAGGAGGGAAAACAGATGATAGACACCCTCAACCCTTGTATCATAGTAACATAATTTAGAATTCATAAGATGTAGAGTTGCAGAGAGGAATATAGGAGGACAAAGAATTTTATGCATTTTTAGTTGCTATTGGCCATGTACAGGAGCACTAGATTTAATAGAAGAAAGTTTTGATTCCAATCTATATGTTTGTTATGGTTGTTGGAACCACTTGTTAAATGGTATTTTGCAGACTTGTTTGCATTCTCCGTGTGCATTCTATTTCAATGCCAATGTGTGTGTGTATGCTCTAGAATTCTATGTTGAATATTTGAATTTTGGATAAGGGGTGAATGAGTTCAGTTGTTTCTCTTCCTGAGAACTCCTGCGAGAGTGCAGTGGAGGGTCTGCAAGGAGTGCGTCGACCAGGTTATGTGTTTCATCTCAGGACCCTCAGAGGAGATTCAAATTGTGTCTTTATAGGCAAAGAGTGCTAGCAGAGCACATAGTCGTGCAAGGTGTGCGTAGGCCAAAAGAGTCTTGGATTTTACAAATCCAAGAGAGAAATTGAGAGACTGTTGTCACAAGGAGTGTACAGAGTCAAAGACCCTAAATAACCAGAGGTTATTTGAAAAATTTCTGCAAGGAGTGCGTGCAGGGACCCTTCTGGAGGCCTTGAGTTTGCAAGTGGAAGCTCATGAGGGTTAGAACCTCTCAATTATTCCAAAGGGAGACGAAGATTGAATTGGTTCACAGAAGTTAAGTTCTAGAGGAAGGATGCCATGTCGTCTGGCTAGAATTCCTTGAGAAGTTGAATTAGACGGTTGAATCGCTTCAAGAGGAAGTGCTGAAATCCCGTGAACTGTTGGATCTCTTAGAACAATGAAGAGATTAGGACTGAGTGTCTTTTCAACACCCATAATCTTAGGAGGAGTAGTGACTGTCAGATCTAGATCAACAAGAACCGTTGATCTCATATGTGAATTCACGTATCGGAATTCGGGGAATCGAGTGACTAGTGGTTTGGGTCAAGTGTAGTAGATTTCCGGTTGGTGAAATCCCGATACAACCAGGACTGTTGGATCGAGGGAGGCACAAAGCCATCGATCTCGCTGAAGTACGATTTCAGATCCGGGGATCCATAGAGGAAGAGGAACGATTGTTGGTTTCCCACTTGAGTCGCGAAAGCCAAAAAATCCGTGTGGACAGGTGGCAAGAACTCACCTTGTAAGTAGAGTAAAGTAGAAGTGACATGTGGTGTGCACCCTTCGCTTTGGGTAGAGTCAACCTTCATTGAAGGACCGCATTTTGGGGATTCGCAAGAGGAGGGCACGAGAAGTTGGTGCTCCAACTCGCGAAGTCGCGAGTTGCGAAAGGTGCTTGCATAAGGATTGGCTGCGGTCCTGTAGGAAAAGGGGCTGAAGAGAGGGGATTACACCTTATCCCATTTTCATTTCACATTTTGGCTATTTCCAAGGGCCAGGGCATAGTATTCGAAGTGCCCCAACTTACGAGACCCAAAATCTTTTGCGGGCTTAGGCAATGAGTTAAAAAAAAACCCTTGTGAAGGTTTAGAGAAGATCCTGCACAGATCTCAGCCTGAGGGTAGGAGGTCTGCACCAGTTGTGATATCAGAGCCCAGAACAAGTTCTTTTCTTTCCGTAGCAGAGAGAAAAGAGGAATTTTTACAGCCATGCCACCAAGAAGAAGAGAAAGGGAAATGCCTAATCCTGCAGTGGAAAGAGAAATGCGTGAATTACATGGCAGAGTTGATGCTATGGAGACAACACAGAGGCACACAGTTAACGCTGGGGATATCAGCAAAGATGAAAGTGAAAATGAAGCTGAAAATTAAGAAGTTGCAGTGGAAGAACGCTTATTCAAGGCTGTTGCTAGGATAGGTGCTAGGGAAAAAATGAACATTCCAATGTACGAAGGCAACTTGGATGTTGAAGAGCTTCTAGACTGGATGATAGCTCTAGACAAATACTTCGACTATGAGGATGTCGAGGAAGACAAGAAAGTCAAACATGCCGTTACTAGACTTAAAGGGCATGCAACACTGTGGTGGGATGAACTGCAGGCTGATAGACGTTGCAAGGGCAAGGAAAAAATTAAAAGATGGGATAGAATGGTTGCAAAAATGAAATCCAAGTTTATACCTAGATATTATCAAATAAATTTGTTTTGAAGGATGCATAATTTGAGACAGAAGCTAATGTCAGTGAAAGAATACACTGAAGAGTTCTATAGGATAAACATCAGAGCAGGTCATCGGGAAAGCGATGATGAGAAAGTTGTCAGGTATATGAATGGTCTACGGTATGAAATTCAGGACGAGGTGAGCATGGTGACCACATGAACCATAGAAGATGCTTATCAGATGGCTCTGAAAGCTGAAGAGAAGCTGAGTCAAAAGCAAGGTCAAAAAGGCCAAGGCAGAAGTCAAAGCAGAGGCAAGACGATTGCCCAGGATAGAATTTAGAAACATAAAGAAGAGGGGAAGAAACCTCAAACTCAACCTGAGAGAGGGGGAAGCTCACAGGGGAGGCAGTATGCTGATAGAAATAATTTTCCTCGAGTCAGAGGAAGAGGAAGAGGCAGAGGAGGCGAAGTGAAATGCTTTGTCTGTGGAAAAATCAGACATAAATCCTATGAGTGTCCAGATAGGAAGAAAGATGGTGGTGAAACTCACATTGCCGAGGCTTAAGGATAAAATGTTGAGGCAGAGGACGTTGAGGGTGGAAGATCTTTGATGATGAGGAAAGTTCTCTTGAAACCAGAAAGGGAGCCAGAGAACCCAGCCCAAAGAAACAGTCTGTATCAGACTACTTGCAAAACCAAAGACAGGGTATGCAAGGTCATAGTAGATAACGGTAGAACAGATAATCTTGTATCTACGAAAATGGTAGAAAAACTGGAGTTGGAGACTATTGCGCATCCAATACCATACAAAGTTTCGTGGCTACAAAAAGGACATCAGGTAAATGTCACTGAACAATGTTTAGTTGAATTTAAAATAGGAGGATGTAAGGATGAGATATTATGTGATGTCATTCTCATGGATGTTTGTCATCTATTGCTGGGTAGACCATGGAAATATGACAGAAATGTGGTGCATGATGGGAGAAAGAACACGTACACTTTGGAGAAAAGCGGTAGGACGCACATGTTACTACCGATTAAGAACCAAGAGGTGAAAATAGAAATGAGCAACACTGTACTTCTCATGAGTGGGAAGGAACTTCTTAAAGAAGTCAAGAAGAAGGAAGACACATAATTCATTGTGGTTAGGAAGCCTAGAATTGTTCTGAACAACACTAGGATAGATGATTTACCGAAAGAAATCCAGGAGTTGCTGGAAGAATTTGCTGATATAGTAGTGGACGAACTACCTTGCTCGTTGCCACCTATAAGGAGTATAAGACATCATATCGATATTATACCTAGAGCCAGTTTTCCGAACAAAGCAGCGTACAGGTTGACGCCGCAGGAGAATGAAGAAGTTAAGAGACAAGTCCAGGACTTAATGGACAAAGGATTGATTCGGGAGAGCTTGAGTCCATGCGCTGTTTCGACAATGCTCAACCCAAGAAAGGACGGTGGCTGGAGAATGTGTACAAACTCAAGGGAAATCAACAAAATTACCATCAGGTATAGGTTCCCATTGCCAAGGATGGACGACTTGATGGATTGCTTGAGTGGAGCAAAGTTTTTTTCAAAGATTGATTTGAAAAGTGGATATCATTAGATTAGAACGAGATAAGGTGATGAATGGAAGACAACATTCAAGAAAAATGAAGGGCTATATGAATGGCTTGTCATGCCATTTGGCTTAACAAATGCGCCCAATACTTTCATGAGGTTGATGAACGAAGTCCTGAAGTATTTCATTGGGAAATTCGTCGTTGTATATCTTGATGATATATTAATTTTCAGCAAAACTAAAGAAAAACATTTAAATCATTTAGTTACAGTGATGAGGAGGTTACATCAAGGGAAATTGCTGATCAATATGAAGAAATCATCATTTATGAGGACAAAACTCATTTATTTGGGTTTTGTTATCTCTGCAAATGAATTAAAAATGGATCTAGAAAAGATAAATGCGATTAAGGATTGGCCATCGCCGAAGAGCGTGTTTGAAGTTCAAAGCTTCCATGGTTTGGCTCGCTTCTACAGGAAATTCATATGAAACTTCAGTGGAATTAGCACACCAATGATGGATACGGTGAAGAAAAGACATAAATATTTTCACTAAACGGAGGAAGCGGAGAAGAGCTTCAACCTGCTGAAGAAGAAGATCACTAAGCAACCAATTCTGGTTTTGCCAGATTTCAGCAAGACATTCCAGGTCAGGTGTGATGCAAGTGAATTTTTCATTGGAGCGGTCTTGAGCCAAGACAACAAGCCGATCACGTATTTCAGTGAAAAACTGAATGAAGTAAATATCAAGTACTCCACGTATGACAAAGAATTCTATGCAGTCATATAAGTGCTAAAGAAATGGAGACACTATTTGGTTCCCAAGGAATTCGTTTTGTACAGTGATAATCACGGTTTGAAATTCGTGACTCGACAGGAGAAGTTGAACCAAAAACATGCTAAATGGGTTGAATAAAAGCAGAATTTTACTTTTGTGATTAAGCATATTTCTAGAACTGCTAACAAAGTTGCTGACGCTTTGAGCATGAAATGTTTGCTTATGCAGGAATTTAGGGTCAAGACTTTGAGTTTTGATAACCTCAAGGAAATGTACAGGGATGATCCAGACTTTAAAGAGGAATATGAGGCATCTGAGAATCTAATTCTCAGGGATAGAAGCCAATGGACTGAATACATGATCCAGGATGGATTATTGTTTAGGGGAAATCAACTATGTATTTCGAAATGCTCTATGAGGGAGAATTCGCTGAAGGAAAAGCACAACGGAGGATTGGCCGGACACTTCGATCATGATAAAATGTTCACAAAGTTGAATGGCTCATATTTCTGGCTAGGGATGAGGACAGACGTGAAGAAATTTGTGGACAGGTGTAGAATTTGTTAGCACACAAAAGAAAAGAGGCAGAACACATGGTTATACCAACCATTACCCATACCAGAAAGGTCGTGGGATGCCGTGGGCATGGATTTCATATTGGGACTGCCAAGGACACAAAGGGGATATGATTCAATATTTGTAGTGGTAGACATATTTTCAAAGATGTTACATTTCATACCATGCCAGAAAACTAGTGAAGGAACTCATATTGCGAACTTGTTTTTCAAGGAAGTCATCAAACTTCACGACTTGCCAAGGAGTATCATTTCTGATCGAGATACCAAGTTCGTTGAACATTTCTGGAGGACCTTATGGAAGAAGTTGGGGACAAATTTGTCTTTTATCTCAGCATATCATCCTCAGACGGATGGACAGACGTAGGTCGTGAACATGAGCTTGGGATATTTGTTAAGGAAGCTTAGTGACTGAACACCACAGTCAATGGGATCACATTCTGCCACAGGTAAAATTCTCTTACAATGATTCACTCAATAGAAGCACAGGGCAAAGTCCATTCTAGATTGTATATGGAATGCAGCTAAGGGGAATTTCTGAATTGAAAGATTCAGAACAAGCTGGATTCAGGAGTGCTAGTGTAGAGGACTTTGCAGAAGGAATGAAGGAGCTTCACAACATAATTAAGGAGTTATTGTAGAGTTCAAGTCAAGAGTACAAGCATAGAGCATATCAACACAGGCGAGAACTTCAATTCTTTCACATTTGAGGAAGGAAAGGTTCCCAAGGGGAACATACAACAAGTTGAAGATGAAAAATATTGGACCATGCAAGGTCATAAGGAAATTTGGGACAAACGCATATGAGATTGAATTACCCGATGGGGTCGAAATCTCACCGATATTCAATATCACGGATTTGTACCCTTACAGAGATGAAGAAGAAGGAGCAGATGATAAACAAGAAAAGATCCAATGGACAAAACAAATACCTATAGCTGAAAAACCACAGATGGAAAGCATAATTGACAAGAGGATTAGCAAAAAGACCAGGAGAACAGAGTATTTTGAATACTTGGTCAAATGGAAAGGACATCCAGTTGAAGATGCTAGTTGGGAGGATGAAACAACAGTTCAAAAGCATGGACAAACAATGAAGAAACTCATGAACATGAGTTCATGAAATTTTTTAAGTGAGGGAGTATGATGCAGGAGCATCGTATAAAGCCAAAGACACATGCCTAACCAA
This sequence comes from Picea glauca, assembly GCA_000966675.3. Classification (NCBI taxonomy): domain Eukaryota; kingdom Viridiplantae; phylum Streptophyta; class Pinopsida; order Pinales; family Pinaceae; genus Picea; species Picea glauca. The sequence goes on along the minus strand of JZKD02S1776723.1, from coordinate 51,058 downwards.
AGGAGATAGCTGGAAAATCACCAATGCACATTTTGAAGTGTTTTGAAGATTTATGAATGGACATTAATGTAATAGCTAGGGAAATGTACTTACTTTTGTGTTTTGGAGATTGTAAACAGATCTTGAGCGTTGCTCTCATCTGTCGAATGTAGAGGCATTTATGCGTAATGAATGCAAGTAGGTGATTTAATTTAATAGATTAGATAGTTTTAGGAGCGTAGGAGGTAGGAGGGAAAATAGATGAAAGACACCCTCAACCCTTGTATCATAGTAACATAATTTAGAATTCATAAGATGTAGAGATGCAGAGAGGAATATAGGAGGACAAATAATTTTATGCATTTTTAGTTTCTATTGGCCATGTACAGGAGCACTGGATTTAATAGAAGAAAGTTTTGATTCCAATCTATGTGTTTGTTATGGTTGTTGGAACCACCTGTTAAATGGTATGATGCAGAATTGTTTGCATTCTCTGTGTGCATTCTATTTCAATGCCAATGTGTGTGTGTATGCTCTAGAATTCTATGTTGAATGTTTGAATTCTGGATAAGGGGTGAATGAGTTTCAGTTGTTTCTCTTCCTGAGAACTCCTGCGAGAGTGCAGTGGAGGGTCTGCAAGGAGTGCGTCGACTAGGTTCTGTGTTTCATCTCAGGACCCTCAGAGGAGATTCAAATTGTGTCTTTATAGGCAAAGAGTGCTAGCAGAGCACAGAGCCGTGTAAGGTGTGCGCAGGCCGGGTAGAGTCTTGGATTTTACAAATCCAAGAGAGAAATTGAGAGACTGTTGTCGCAAGGAGTGCACAGAGTCAAAGACCCTAAATAACCAAAGGTTATTTGAAAAATTTCCGCAAGGAGTGCGTGCAGGGACCCTTCTAGAGGCCTTGAGTTTTCAAGTGGAAGCTCAGGAGGGTTAGAACCTCTCAATTGTTCTAAAGGGAGATGGAGATTGAATTGGTTCACAGGAGTTAAGTTCTGGAGGAAGGACGCCAGGTCGTCTAGCTAGAAGTCCTTGAGAAGTTGAATCGATCGGTTGAATCGCTTCAAGAGGAAGTGCCGAAATCCCGTGAACTTTTGGATCTCTTAGAACAATGAAGAGATTAGGACTGAGTGTATTTTCAACACCCATAAGCTCAGAAGGAGTAGTGACCATCAGATTCGGATCAACAAGAACCGTTGATCTCGTATGTGAATTCGTGTATTGGAATTTGGGGAATCGAGTGACCAGTGGTTTGGGTCAAGTGTAGTAGATTTCTGGTTGGTGAAATCCCAATATAGCCAAGACTATTGGATCTAGGGAGGCACACAGTCGTCGATCTCGCCGAAGTATGATTTTGGTTCCGGGGATCCATAGAGGAAGAGGAACGACTATTGGTTTCTCACTTGAGTCACGAAAGCCTAAAAATCCATGTGGATAGGTGGCAAGAACTCACCCCATAAGTAGAGTAAAGTAGAAGTGACAGGTGGCATGCACCCACCGCTTTGGGTAGAGTCAACCTTCATTGACAGACCGCGTTTCGGGGATTCACAAGGGGAGGGCATGAGAAGTTGGTGCTCCAACTCATGAAGTCGCGAGTTGCGAAAGGTTCTTGCATAAGGATTGGCTTTGGTCCTATAGGAAAAGGGGTTGAATAGAGGGGCTTACACCTTAGCCCATTTACATTTCGCATTTTGGCTATTGCTAAGGGCTAGGGCATAGTATTCAAAGCACCCCAACTCACGAGACCTGAAATATTTTTCGGGCTTAGGCAAGGAGTTTAAAAAAAACCCTTGTGAAGGTTTAGAGAAGATCCTGCGCGGATCTCAGCCTGAGGGCAGGAGGTTTGCACCACAATCTAACATGGACATGCAGGATGATCCCATGACTTGTTGGAGAAGAAACTCCATGTTAGGAAAAGGATAATTATCTTTTACACTTGATTTGTTAAGATCCCTGAAATCTACATACATCCAGATCTCCCCAGTCTTCTTTCTTACTATCACAAGGTTTGAAATCCAATCAGAATGTCTAATGGGGTATATTATTCCAGTCTTATTTAATTTCTCCAATTCAACCTTTACCAATGGTTTTAATTTGGGGTTCATTATCCTTTTCTTCTTCTTGACAGGATTTGACCCTTCTCTCAAGGGGATAATATGTTGAAATATTGTTTTATAATATTCCTCAATATGTTGACACATCAATATATTCTTTAAATAATGTGACATATTGATCAACTTCGTCAATTGTGCAATCAACTCCCAAATTCACGTATTTTGGGGAACTATCAGTTCCAATATTATTTTTTCTTGTTTCTTGGACCTTTCAGAGCGATGCTTCTTCCAAGAGGTTTTTAGAATGGTCATCTCTTATAAAAAGAGACTCTGATTGAATACAATTCCTTGAGACATCAGTTATGTGACTGTCTTCATCTTCATCATCATTCATCAAAAAAAATTCCAACTCTTCATCATTCTCAAATGCTTGTAAATATTCCCGGTTATTAGGTATATAAGGTTGAAATATTCTTTTTACTTGAAAATATGTTTTTCTTTGAACATCATCCGGGTTTGACAGTGAGGCTGCCAAAGTTAATGAATTTTCCTTCTGATTTTTTAATTTTATACCTCTGGATAACTTGATTTATCACCAACTCGGAGTCACTAGTCACAACTAGATGTTCTATCTTCATTTTTTGTGCAAGAATCATTCCCTGAATCAAATCTTTGTATTCTGCCTCATTATTGGTACATGCAAATTCAACTCTAATAGCATGTGGATGCACAATATTTCCCGTGTTTACAAGGACAATTCCAACTCCACTCCTGAAACTTGAGAAAGCTCCATCAAATGACATCCTCCAATAACCTTCAAACTGCTGCTTTTGATTTTCCATATACCGAATTTTCTCCATGTCTTCAATCTGCCCCATATCTATGATAGGATAGTTTCTGATTCCAACGTCTATATAATCTTCCATTAGTTCATTATCCTTCTTTTTTAAAGAGAAGGGTCTCCTGGGTTCACAAGGGACCTTAATAATTTCTCCTCCTTTATCTGACAACATCATGTAACTTCCATCGTTCATTATGTATCCTCTGATCATAGACGACCAATCTCTTCCTAAAACAACTCCATATGCAGAAGGAAGGTCTACTACAACAATATTGAAAACTGTAATAATATGGGGAGCCACCGTGATCCAAGCATAAAAATATTTGATCTCTCCATAAGATGGTACTTGTCTGAATCAATTGCATATATACTTTCACCGGTCTCATAATATTTGGTGCAGATCATGCCCAATGCCTCCATGACTGCTAGTGGCATGATATTATTGGTCGCACCAGTATCAACTAAATAATCATGAAGTGCAACATCATGATTTTCAATTGAAATATAAAAAGGTGGGATTTTATCTCTCAACTTGATGGTTGATGTGTTCTGGCTTTGTTTTAGACTTATAACAAAAACCTCCATTTTTTCAGACGGATCACCCAACAATATCAAAATATTTTCCCTTTGTTGGGGAATCTTTACCACTTCTGTAAACAGAAGAGTTATCCTTAGCTTACTCAAGTCCTCTAAAAAATTGTATTTCATCTAGGTAGGGTTTGACATCAGGTGTTGCTTCTTTCTTCCAACTCTATCTATCACATTTTCATTTTCCTTTTTCTCATTCACCTTTTCTTTATCTTTTTCGTTTTCCTTTTTAGAATCAATTTTATTCTTGGATTTATTTACAAACGCTCGTGTCTGGTCAACATTCTCTTGCGAGTCAGGGTCATTGTCACTGATCAGGGGATCAAATTTTGCTCAATTTTCAAAGTGCTTGGAATGCGACTAAAACAGTGCCATTGCGTCCGTCTCGTCTTCCCGATTCCGGCGGTATATTTACTTTCGAAAATGGAGTTTGTATGGAGGAGATATCGCGATCTGTCCGCCAAGCCAAACAGGCAAAATTTTGGGATGCTGACTGTACCTGTCCGTACAGTCCGTACGGTGACGTGGCAGGACCGTACGGTGATGATGTGGCAATTATTGGTTGGATGGTTGCTGACGAATCAGGTGTTGACACGTGTCTCATTGGCAGCGAATGGTATGAGGGCACGTGGCCCAATGCTTGGGCGCCACGTGTCCCTCGTTGGTTGGTTTATAATTGCTATGTAAAAATAATGGAGGCCACGGGGTTCGACCCCCGGACCTCTCCTCCAAAAATGTCTTTACAATTTCCGCTAACCGTTATGCCAACCTTTGTTTCTTGTTTCATATGCTAACACGCATATATTTAATGTGGTGTGTTGTTGTAATTGGAAAGGGGTGCGGGCCGGGGCCTAGCCCCGACCCGTGGTTTCATTGTAAACCATGCGACCATATCATATATGGAGCGGCGTTAAAAAATTGCGCGCGGGTGTATATAACAATTAAACCATAGTTTATAACCATTGCATATATGCACGCGGTTAGCCCACGGTCTATGTGTTGCGCATATGACCATTGTATGAACCGTGTTTTAAACGCGCGGGGGTTACACAATTAGTTCACACGGTTGTCAGATGGACTTAACCACTTTTATGCTTGCGCGTGGTCCTATGGCGCCATGTGCCCAAGAGCCGAGGCGGTTAGGGGCTGGCGCGCCCTTAACCGTCCTACGGTTTGTATCGGTGCGCGGTTGTGTACGGGACTAAGTTTTTACGCTTAAATAAGCGTGTGAGCCAGGTTTGCAAAGGCAAGGATGCGAATTGTAGAACCAGAGACAACAAAGTGGAAGAGGGAGACTTCAAGGAGGCTAACTTCTTCATTTTTCGACCAATTGAGGTGCCAAAAGAGCCCAGACAGGGGTTTTGGGACGCTGGGAAGCCATTGGAGCAGTCGGTTTGTCATTTTGAGCATTGTAAGGCATGTTTTTGAGCACTTTGATCAATTTAATAATAATGAT
>JZKD02S1776723.1:12788-46132 GCA_000966675.3 Picea glauca | reverse complement strand
GCATAAGTAATCCTTAATTTATGTGTTGCAAATTGATCCTGTTTCTTTAAACACATAACATTTCACTTGCAATAATTATTCAAGTTTTTCAAGTCTTCTTCATTTTTAGATCAGTCACCTTATTCAAATATATACATGGAAGTCTCACATCCGTCCATTTGCACAGTTTCAGAACTTTCGTTAGGTAAATAATTGTTCCCTTTCTCAACCATTTACTCATCATATACATCGTCCAGAACAACTTCATTTGGGATTGGTTTCCTGGGAACCCTTTGTCTTTGCGGATTATCAATGTTTTCAAACCTCACTCTATTTTCTTGGGGAGGGTTCCTTCTTTTATCTTGGACCATAAATCTCAGATTTGCTACATAATTATCCCCCCTTCTTAATATGGTTATCTCATTCTGCATTTTCCTGATGGTTCTATTCATTTGTGCAATTTCAGTTCTTTTCTTGGTTTCTTGTGCCACAATAGGGTCTACCTTCACATCTGGTATGATTCCCTAAACAAATACTCCTCCAATTGTTTTATTTTGGATGGGTTGCAACTTATTCTCTTCATTCTTTCTTGAGCTAAAGGCTCCTTGATCATCAATATTTAGGCCTGTCATCTGTCCATGTACTTTTCCTAGGATAATATCAGGGTCAACACCTGTCTCAATCATAATTTCTTCCATCTAAGTGGCCTTAATCATTGCTTCCTCCAAGGTGTCCATATGGGATGTTCTGATAGCATATTTTACATTTGGGGGCATCACATTCTTATAACAACCAAGTATTACTGGGTCATTAGGTATTTTATCTTCTGGAATATTACTCAAGGTTTTATTGAACTTGAGATTAAAATATCGTATTCTCTCATTCTTCCTCAAACCAATCTGGGTGAAATTGGTGACAAGAGTATGATATGCAATAGGAGGAGCGAACATAGTCAGGAACATGGATTTGAGGTCATTAAATGAGCCAATTGACCTACTATGTAATGTCATATACCATTCATAGGCTCATCTTGATAAGGTTTGAAGAAATAACCTTACCATTACATCATCATATTCGACACGATGAAAATCACAAACATCAAGAAATAAATTAAGGTGTCTTTTGGAATCAATTGTTCCATCTCTGGAAAATTATTTCAAGGTACCCTTAGGGAGAACAGGGAGGTCATGTTGCTAACCTAGAATATTTAAGGGGGAATACCTTACTCTTCTTCGATTTCCAAATATTATGTATTCTTTATTTCTTGCACCACCTCCTCCACCTCCTTGTCTTTCTTCATGAGGTTCTCTTTGTGGTTTTTCTCGTGGTTGTTCATTTCTTCCTGCTTTCTCAGAAGATATTTTAGGAATATCTTTTCCACTTCTTAGAAAATAGATTTTCATACTTTTACTTTTGGTAATGGGTCCCTTGTATTCATTTAGCTTCAATCTCGACCTTGTTCTTGTGCTGCTCTAGCTAGTTTTTCGTTTCTTTGGTCTTGTCGCTCGTCTCTCCTCTGTCTATGGAGGATTTATCTTTCTTCTTCTTGGACCAATGTTTGCCAAGATATTTCCAATTTTTCTCTGGTCTTGGATGCCATTATTACTATATTATATAGCTGATGTAAGATGCGTTGTTGATTATTTAATCCAATTTCTAGGTGGGGCTAATCAGCCCGGGAAAAAGTCATGTATCTTTCAAAAGATGCTAAACCAGATTTCAAATTTCAATTCAGTCCCCAGTATGGTCACCAAATTTTTTTACGCTTGAATCCGTTAAGACCAAAACGACTATATCACGGGGATAAAAACCCCCCTACGTTTTATAGAGGTGGTACTCCTCTTTGTATCAATATTTTCTTGGAATTATAGGTTTTGAAAATAATGTAGGACTTTAAGAAAGTTTGTCGTGATATTCAAGGAAATATAAAGACTGCAGTAAAATAAAAATTTTTGTTTTTAAAGAGAGTTCCCGAAAGATGACCATGAACCTCACACATCACATATTTTAAAAATATAAGAAACTTTTTCTCACATCCATCATAGTTAAACTAAAGATTTCTAATTACATAAAATAAAAGAAAATGGTCTGCACACATAAGAAAACTTTAATAGAGTAAACACATGGGGAGCTCAAATAAATATAATGATAGATCAATCTCAAATATTTTGTACTCAAAACTCAGAGTTATAAAATACAGTCAAAACTGATCCCAAAATAGTTCTCTTTGGGATTTATGAAAAATATAGAGTCTATTACAAAGCCTTGAAATTTAAATGTGTTTGTCCTTAGGACTGGGGTTGGGGCTTCCACAGACCATAAAGAAAATATAAACAATAAGTAAGTTGTGGAAAGATGATGGTGGGCAATGACAGAGTAGAAAGACCTGGAAATAAGACAAGAATAAGTTATCAGATTTCAATTAAACCTTTCTAGTCAAAGAAGCAGAGTAACTGGATGAAAAATTGATAAAGAAAGCAAGATGTGATCAACATGAACTTACTATGATGGTCTCTCTCTCATTTAAGTTCTTTTTGATGTCCTTTTATTGTCCTCATTGACGGTTATAAGAACCATCTCAACTGCTGCTTCTTGACCTTCTTTAGTTAGTTTGTCAATTTCCATTTTAAACCAATATTCAATGTAGTTTTTCATTGGTACAACATTTATTTCATGCATGATTTTAACATTGAATAATTCGCCTTCCAAGTCTCTTAAGTCATGAGAAATGCCATGTATTTCCTCTTCGATATCTTGATTTTTTACAGAATAATCAACCGACCAATTGTCTATCTCTTCTTCATTATAGTCAACTATGCCATAACAATTTTCAGTTGATAACCCCTTAAATATCTCATTTTGTTAATCAAATTGTTGTTTTTTTAAAACATTGAATTGATAATTAACTTAGGGTCTTGTACCTCATCAATGCTTCCTACAAGATCTACCTCCGTGAGTCTTTTGAACAATTCTTCTCTTTTTAGTATGGCTTCGCTGCATGCTTGGACAATGTTATTCAAATTCTTGATCTTTTCTTTCTAACAAGAATTCAACTGCTTAATTCGACTTGTAGAAGGCATATCCTCTTCTCTTCTTTTCAATTATGTCATGTTTGAGAATTTAATTCCAAATGGAAAGACACCATCAACGTAGAAACCTTCTTCATTATTTAAATCAAGTTGTAGATACTCATGAAAAGCATGTTCCCTTGAGTTGAAAGAAACAATATTTTTTGATACCTCCCATGCTTCTGTTATCAATGACATTCTCTTTTTAATGTTTTTCTCTACATAACTTTAGACTATTGTGAGTAAACTTGAATATCCTTTTAACTTAATGGCGGGTGTAGTTGGTTTAACCATTGAAAAATGACTTGTCAGGATTAGAAGAGGCATTAAGGCATTTTCCAATTCTCTGATCCTTTCTTTTAACTTAGCATTTTCAACTTCGAGACCATAAATAGAATCGTCAAGAGCATCCTTGGTTGCCTTGTAGATTTTATAAATTTTGAACGACCGCATGTCCTTTAGGTTGACCTCTGAGCGAGTCTTTCCCTTTTTATTTTTCTGGTCACCTTTTTCTACAATCAACTTTTTAGACTCCTTATAAAAAACAACACTTTGAAAAGTGAAGGATTCCTCTGCACTAAAGGTCTCATTTGCAACAAATTCCAATAAAGATTTTTGTTAAGTCATATTTTCTTGCTTTTCCATTGCGGGAAATATTTTGTCAATATCTATGTCTAGCTCCATGCCATCCAAAGAAAATATTTGGATGTCATTTTCTATAAGATTATCCTCTTCCTCTTGCACTAAATTCTTCCTTTTCTTTCTCACAGGGAGCACCTTTCTAACTGGGTGAGTCATTGGAGCATTGCTCCAGGATGTGGTATTTTTGGGAGTAACAACTGGAGACTGGGTGCTCCTTTCACTCTGACCCTTTCCCTTTTTCATATAAAACTCATTAGTACGGAGTACTGTTTCTAGGTCACCAACATCGTGTACATGAGTACTTTGGTTGTTACCTTCTTCTTCTTCATTCAAGATAGTATGGATGAACGAGTTACTGAATCCCACCAAAATCATGTGTTCTACAAAGATTTTGTTAGGATCAAATCCATTTATCTTACCAACACACTTTAAATTCACATTGTTGAAATGATTTGCAAACTTGTCAATTTTATTTATGTTTCTGAACATGAAATCTCCAATATTCCATGGCAACGAGATAAATTGATTTTTCCTTTTTTCATGGAAAAAATGTATCCAAAAGTTATATTTCCTTGCCACCTATGTAATGAATAATTTTCCAGATACATGATAGAGGAGAAACGAAGGATTTTATTTGTTACAAAATATTCTTATGACACTGTGATTCTCCATTTGTTCTATCGTTCTTTTTTTCTTTAGGAATCTGTTAGCTTGGTTAGATATCCTTGAAGTATTTTTGCCCAACAACAACCTTTTGAAGGCTGAGACAAAATCATTATAAACTTCATAAAAATACAGAGGGGTATTATGTCTCCATAGTCCCTAATACCAGAAGGTAACTAGATCTATTTCATGATTCTCTCTCTTACATATGGTCAAGTTTGGAAATTGACAACAATACAGAATAGAAAATACCAGATAGGAAGCCATAAATAATTTTTTGTCCTTTTTATAGTGTGATAACTGGGACGAGATTTCGATAGAAATAAATTTTCCCCAGTCAAAGATTGCATGTTCTTTCACTGTAAAATATAAAATATATAAAATAATGTGAGAGATAGTAACAATGCTTTCTTGACATGTCAACCTAGTAAACAACCACACAATTTCTCGATAGGGGTTTTTGAAATACTCGACCTAGATCGTGGTTATGTGTTTTGGAATAGACACATGATTCTCCAAATATTCAGGAAGGAGGTCAATCCCATTGTTATGTTTCTTCAAAAAATCTCTGCAGTCTTCTCCTTCGAAGGTAAGCGTTGACTCTGGGAGATTCAACATCTTGCGAAAAACTTGCGGTGAAAGGGAAATCAAAGAATGATCTTGGAGTTGTATAATTCTATGGCTTGACACGTACTTCTCGACACACCATGCAACAATTTTTTTACAGTAAAAAACCTCAGGAACACATCCGACGCGAGCGATTCCAGACACCCAAATTACGTCTTTCTATGCAGGAGGAGGGGAATAATATGAATATGCTCTGGACCACTGAAATCTTTGGTCTTCACAACCAAAGATATTTAAAGTATCACCACAAAAATGTTGTCTAGTTGTTGTTGCCATAGGTTGACGAGAGTATTTATTCAACTGTATAATAACTTGAAATGAATCTTTTTCAGAGAGATGACGATAATATAATCCCTTGGAAAATGGAGAATTAATGCAATTTAATGAGTAATTCCTCGAACCTTTCGCCATTAAGGATGATCTTTTCGGAGCCTGCACAAAAATTGTTAGCATTAAACAACACCATATTGGGAAAAGCAGGAGAATGGTGGGGATGAACGAGAGCAATTTTGAATATGGAGATTTTCATGAACCTGTCAACCCGGGAACCCTCGAACCTGTGGTTATGGATGATAAAAAAATGTTAAGTGTAGAAAGGCAGTCGATCGGACTTGCATGCAGGAGAAATAAAATAATTAGGGGCTTGACACCCATGAGAAATTTGATGGTCATAATGTATATCATAGAACTTTGGGCGCAAAGTGGAGATCACAGAACTTGGAGGATGAGGGCTTGAACCTGAGAACCCAGGAAGATGAAAAATGGCTAAGTATAGTGTAGCAACAGACTTATAACATGGGAAAGTGGATGGATATGAAGATTCACCAACCCACCGATTACTGAAATGTGATTAAGTATGGTAATTAGAAAGGGATAAAAGAAGGGATAAAATAAAGAGGGAAACAAGGGGAGGTGTAGAAGAGGGAAAATAAATGGAAAAAAGAAGTTGGGAAAATAGAATGGGGAAGGAAAAATATAAAAATTGGAAATGATCTCAACAGGTCTGAAAACTTCAAAGCAATGACCTTGTTAATTAGGTCCCCTTCAATAATGACACCGAGTGGTATGTCTAGTGTAACCAATAGGTACTTGGCGTCCTTGGGTATTCTAACCTGTGGTGCGATGTCCTTTCTCGATGTGATGTAATCCATGGGAAACCTTGGTTTCGAAGTTGAAGCTCCAGGCATTTCCTTGAATTCTAGTGTGACTGGTCGTCGCGTTCGAGATGGTTTTCGTGTTGCGGCAGGTGGTGCCCCATTTTTTGGTGGTGTCATTGCTCTCTATGATTGATGCTCCCCTTTTTCGACTCTAAAACTACTTTGTGTCGGCTCTGGTTCACCTGTGGCTGACTCTATATTCTCTTAGTGGTTATGAATGCAAATACACTTTCCTTGTCGGCCCTTGGTGTGATTTTATAACCCTTTGACAATTGTCCCTGTACATTCACGCCTGAACTAATGGTCTAATCCACCAGTTGTGTACTCAATGTGTGATTTAATGCTGCTTTGTTACCAAATCTGTCATTGGATTTTTGCCTCATATTTCCAGTCTGTCACAATCCATGGTGAATTTTTCCATCTATGACTATGTGTCATATTTAAGCCTTGTCATTAACTCTTTTTAACCATCGTTGCCGCCTTTTAATGCGTTTAACGGTCTTGTCGGTCATGTTCTCGCATTTTTTTTTATGGATTACTTGTTCATTCAATGTATAGTGCTTTGCTTCTGCGTGAAATATCCCTACACAACATAGTTTCATTCATCTGCATGACACTCACTTCTCCTGTGCACTTACTGTTGTTGTAACTTAATTTTTTTTCCTATTTTTTGTTGTTTTTCTTTTCTCTTTTTCCATGTTTTTTTTTTCTTTTTCTTTTGCCTACAATAATACACTACTATGGTACATTCATTCTTACACAATTCATTCTTACACAATTCCTGAGTCAAGGTTTCAATATTTTTTTTAATGAAGTGTGTGCCTTGATCACTCATAAGGATCTTCGAGCATCCAGATCCGGTTATGATATCATCAAAGATACCATTTGTTGGGACATGGGAGACTCAGGGTTCAACTCTAACAACACACCAACAAACCCTAACTGCTAGCCCTTACGACAACACCTGCAGAGTAGATTAAGTCTCACTTGAAGTAGCAATAGGGGGGTTGCAGGACACAAGTGCCTACAACCAGAGGAAATGCAAGATGATTCCAAAACAACAACACAAAATAGCCCAGAGATTATTAACAGTATTATGCCTAACTTCACGAAGTAAGTTATATCTTCTCATCTTCAATAAGAAAAATAATAGTGTAAGAACAGTATAAAAGGCAGTGAATAACAAAACATCAACCACATGGAACAACAAGATTTTACGTGGTTCACCCTCTCCCTAGGGATACGTCCATATAACTATGTTTATTGATAGAATAGATGAATATATACATTTCTATCTGTGCACTCAGCTGCATATCCTTCTCTCTCTTCCTCTTTATTTCCTATCCCTGCGTACCCAACTGTAGAGTCGATCTTCCCACCCCGCTGAAGACCCAAAATACAAGAATTCCCTAAAACATAACACTTCTACATCTCAACACTACTACCACCTCCCATATCAACTCTTCTAGACCTCTATTTATACATTCCATGACTCTTAGAAAACCATGGACCGAATCCCAGGTGCAAAAAACCTAGGTCCACATAACCCTCATTTTAAGGACTTCGTTGACATGTTCTTCCTTCTTCTCCGTGAGGTGCTCCAAATCACCTATTAATTTCTTCTTCCACTTGTTGACTTGTCCACGATCTATCTGCTTTGCTGCTTTGTCTTCCTTGATATTCTCTTTCAACGAATTTTTTTCTTTTACTTCGTTCCTTCTTTTATGCTTCGTTACCACTTCGACCCTTCCTCAGTTTGTGTGCCTTCCACTCACTTCATACTTTGTCTTTATTCTTCCTTAATCTTCACTTTCTTCCTTAATACATGACCAAGGGCCAACATGCCCCTAACACTCACATGCGACTCATCCTGAGTCATTGCAGGGTTGAGCCTTCTGTATTACTTCGACTGCAGACTGCACAGAGAAGCCTGTGATTTCTACTCTGTCCCTCCCTATCATGTGCATACTCTCTTTTTTATGGCTGGTACCCAATGTCAACTACACCTGGTACCTAGACCCTTCTTCCTTTTCTTTTATTGAGAGTTGCAAGGAAGCTGGTTGTCACACTACAACTTCAATCAGATCCCATTTACTAAACCATCCTTCCATTCTCCATTAAGAGTCTTCAACTGCGCAACTCCACCTTCTGTAACATAGATAACCTCAAATGGCCCAAGCCAATGTGTCCTAAAATTTCCTAGATGCTTCATGAAATTACTGTCATATAAAAGTACCTAATCTCTTTGTTTAAATGATTTCTTCTTGATATGTCTGTCATGGTAATCCTTTTCTCAATATTTTTGTACTTGTTGATGAAATCCTACAATGAACCTATCTTCCTCTAGTTCTATCAACTACACGAGCCTGTCTTGAACATCTTCGATGTCATCCATACCTATAAATGCTACAATTCTTAAACTAGGAACCAAATATTCCATAGGTACCATTGCTTCCAGGCCATAAACTAACTTGAAGGGAGTCTGCGTTGTTAAATTTTTGCAAGTAGTTCGATAAACCCATAACACTGCTGGAATTATCAAATCCCAATCATCTTTGTTTAAACTGCAAATCTTAGTCAACACTGTCTCCAAAATCTTATTGAAAGTTTCGACTGTACCATTCGCATGTGGGTGATATGGTGTGCTCTTCTGATGGTGAACTTCAAATTCCCGAGTCAAGGCTTCAATAGTTTTGTTAATGAAGTGTGTGCCTTGATCACTCATAAGGATCTTCGGGCATCCAAATCTGGTTATGATATCATCAAAGATACCATTTGTTGGGACAGGGGCAGACCCAGGGTTCAACTCTAACAACACACCAACAAACCCTAACTATTAGCCCTTACGGCAACACCTGCAAAGCATATGAAGTCTCACCTGAAGTAGAAATAGGGGGATTGCAGGACACATGTGTCTACAACCAGAGGTAATGCAAGATGATTCCGAAACAACAACAGAAAGTAACCCAGATATTCTTAACAATATTATGCTTAACTTCACGAAGTAAGTTATATCTTCTTATCTTCAACAAGAAAAATAACAGTTTAATAACAATATACAAGGCACTGAATAACAAAGCATCAACCACATGGAACAACCATATTTTATGTGGTTCAACCTCTCCCTAGGTCTACGTCCATAGAACTATGTTTATTGATAGAATAGATGAAGATATACAGATCTATCTATGCACTCAGCTGCACATCCTTCTCTCTCTTCCTTTTTATTTCCTATCCCTGCATACCCAACTGCAGAGTTGATCTTCCCACCCAGCTGAAGACCCAAAATACAAGAATGCTATTTATACATTCAATGACTCTTAGAAAACCATGGACCGAAGCCCAGGTGCCAAAACCCTAGGTCCACATAACCCTCATTTTAAGGACTTCGTCGACCTGTTCTTCCTTCTTCTCCACGAGGTGCTCCAAAGCACCCATTAATGTCTTCTTCCACTTGCTGACTTGTCCACGATCTATCTTCTTTGCTGCCTTGTCTTCCTTGATCTTCTCTTTCAACGACTTGATTTCCTTTACTTTGTTCCTTCTTTTATGCTTCTTTAACCACTTCGACCCTTCCTTGGTTTGTGTGCTTTCCACACACTTCATACTTTGTCTTTCTTCTTCCTTAATACATGACCAAGTGCCAACAATCCCCCAACACTCACATGCGACTCGTCCTGAGTCACTACAGGGTTGAGCCTTCTGTATTACTTCGACTGCAGACTACGCGGAGCAGCCTGTGCTTTCTACTCTGTCCCTCCCTATAGTGTGCATAATGTCTTTTCTGTGTTGGTATCCAATTTCAAATGCACTTGGTACCTATACCCTTCTTCCTTTTATTTTACTGAGAGCTGCGAGGTAGCTAGTTATCACACTATAGATTCAACCGACTCCCATTTACTAAAATATCCTTCCATTCTCCGTTAAGAGTCTTCAACACTGTAGCTCCACCTTCTGTAACATAGAAAAAATTGAATGGCCCAAGCCAATGTGTCCTAAACTTTCCTGCATGCTTCATGAACTTGCTGTCATATAAAAGTACCAAATCTCCTTGTTTAAATGCTTTCTTCTTGATATGTCTGTCATGGTAAGCCTTTTCTCATTCTTTTTGTACCTGCTGATGAAATCCTGCAATGAACCTGTCTTCCTCTAGTTATATCAACTGCGCGATCCTGTCTTGAATAACACTGGTGTCATCCATACCTATAAATGCTGCAATTCTTAAACTAGGAACCAAATATTCCATAGGTACCACTGCTTCCAGGCCATAAACTAACTTGAAGGGAGTCTGCGTTGTTAACTTTTTTCAAGTAGTTCGATAAGTCCATAACACTTTTGGAATTCTCAAATCCCAATCATCTCTATTAACACTGCAAATCTTAGTCAGTGTTGTCTCCAAAATCTTATTGAAATCTTTGACTGTACCATTCACCTGTGGGTGATATGGTGTGCTCTTCTAATGGTGAACTTAGAACTCCCGAGTCAAGGCATCAATAGTTTTGTTAATGAAGTGTGTGACTTGAGCACTCATAAGGATCTTCGGGCATCCAAATCTGGTTATGATATCATCAAATATACCATTTGTTGGGACAGGGGCAGACCCAGGGTTCAACTCTAATAGCGCACCAACAAACCCTAACTACTAGCCCTTACTGCAACATTTGCAAAGAAGATGAAGTCTCACCCAAAGTAGAAATAGGGGGGTTGCAAGACACATGTGTCTACAACCAGAGGAAATGTAAGATGATTCCAAAACAACAACACAAAATAGCCCATAGATTCTTAACATTATTATGCCTAACTTTGCGAAGTAAGTTATATCTTCTTATCTTCAACAGGAAAAATAAAAGTGCAATAACAGTATAAAAGGCAGTGAATTAAAAAGCATCAACCACATGGAACAACAAGATTTTACGTGGTTCAACCTCTCCCTAGGGCTATGTCCATAGAACTGTGTTTATTGATGGAATAGATGAAGATATACAGTTCTATCTGTGCACTCAGCTGCATATCCTTCTCTCTCTTCCTCTTTATTTCCTATCCCTGCATACCCAGCTGTAGAGTCGATCTTCCCACCCAGCTGAATAACCAAAATACAAGAATTCCCTAAAACATAACACTACTAACACCTCCCATCTCAAATCTTCTAGAGCTCTATTTATACATTCCATGTCTCTTAGAAAACCATGGACTGAAGCCCAGGTGCCAAAACCCTAGGTCCACATAACCCTCATTTTAAGGAATTCGTCGACCTGTTCTTCCTTTTTCTCCGCAAGGTGCTCCAAAGCACCCAGTAATGTCTTCTTCCCCTTGTTGACTTGTCCATGATATATATTCTTTGCTCCTTTGTCTTCCTTGATCTTCTCTTTCAACAAATTGCTTTCCTTTACTTCATTCCTTCTTTTATGCTTCTTTAACTACTTCGACCCTTCCTTGGTTTGTGTGTCTTCCACGCACTTCATACTTTGTCTTTCTTCTTCCTTAATCTTTGCTTTCTTCCTTAATACATGACCAAGGGACAACAGGCCCCCGACACTCACATACGACTCGTCCCGAGTCACTGCAGGGTTGAGCCTTCTGTATTACTTCGACTGCAGACTGCGTGGAGTAGCCTGTGCTTTCTACTCTGTCCCTCCCTATAGTGTGCATACTGTCTTTTTTGTGTCTGGTACCCAATTTCAACTGCACCTGGTACCTAGAACCTTCTTCCTTTGCTTTTACTGAGAGCTACGAGGCATCTGGTTATCACACTATAGCTTCAACTGGCTCCCATTTACTAAACCATCCTTCCATTCTCCATTAAGAGTCTTCAACTGCACAACTCCATCTTTTGTAACATAGACAACCTCGAATGGCCCAAGACAATGTGTCCTGAACTTTCCTAGATGCTTCATGAACTTGTTGTCATATAAAAGTACCAAATCTCCTTGTTTAAATGCTTTCTTCTTGATATGTCTATCATGGTAAGCCTTTTCTCATTCTTTTTGTACTTGTTGATGAAATCCTACAATGAACCTATCTTCCTCTAGTTCTATCAACTGTGCGAGCCTATCTTGAACAACGTCGGTGTCATCCATACCTATAAATGCTGCAATTCTTAAACTAGGAACCAAATATTCCATAGGTACCACTGCTTCCAGGCCATAAACTAACTTGAAGGGAGTCTGCGTTGTTAACTTTTTGCAAGTATTTCGATAAGCCCATAACACTACTGGAATTATCAAATCCCAATCATCTCTATTAACACTGTAAATCTTAGTCAACACTGTCTCCAAAATGTTATTGAAAGCTTCGATTGTACCATTCGCCTGTGGGTGATATGGTGTGCTCTTCTGATGGTGAAATTCAAACTCCTGAGTCAAGGCTTCAATAATTTTGTTAAGGAAGTGTGTTCCTTGATCACTCATAAGGATCTTTAGACATCCAAATCTGGTTATGATATCATCAAAGATACCATTTGTTGGGACAGGGGCAGACCCAGGTTTCAACTCTAACAATGCACCAACAAACCCTCACTACTAGCAATTACAGAAACATCTTCAAAGGAGATGAAGTCTCACCTGAAGTAGCACTCAGCTGCAGATCCTTCTCTCTCTTCCTCTTTATTTCCTATCCCTACACACCCAGCTGTAGAGTCGATCTTCGCACCCAGCTGAAGACCCAAAATACAAGAATTCCCTAAAACATAACACTTCTACATCTCAACACTACTAACACCTCCCATATCAACTATTCTAGACCTCTATTTATACATTCCATGACTCTTAGAAAACCATGGACTGAAGGCTAGGTGCCAAAACCCTAGGTCCACATAACCATCATTTTAAGGACTTCACCGACATGTTCTTCCTTCTTCTCCGCGAGGTGCTCTAAAGCACCCATTAATGTCTTCTTCCGCTTGTTGACTTGTCCACTATCTATCTTCTTTGCTCCTTTGTCTTCCTTGATCTTCTCTTTCAACGACTTGCTTTCCTTTACTTCGTTCCTTATTTTATGATTCTTTAATCACTTCGACCCTTCCTTAGTTTTTGTGCCTTCCACGCACTTCATACTTTGTCTTTCTTCTTCCTTAATCTTCGCTTTCTTCCTTAATACATGACCAACGACCAACATTTCCCATAGACCAACCTAAAAGGTGTATGTCCAGTAAAATTTTTACTTGTAGTCCTATACACCCATAATACTGTAGGGATCCTCAAGTCCCAATCATCGCTTCCTACATTGCATATCTTTGTCAGAGAATTCTCGATAATTTTATTAAAAGATTCTATTGTCCCATTGGCCTGAGGGTGATACGACGTACTCCTCTGATGATGAATTTGGAATTCCTTAGTCAATGCTACAATTATCTTATTCAGGAAGTCTGTCTTCTAATCACTCAGTAGAATTCATAGTCATTCAAATCGTGTAACTACATTGTCAAATAGAAACCATGTAGTAGTCTCCGCGGTGCAGTCTATGACTGATGCTACTTCTTCCCATCTGGTCAAATAATATGTTGCAGTGATTATATACCTAGCTCATGATCTTCTCATTAGTGGGTTGATCGGTCCAACAAAGTCGATTTCCCATTTATCAAATGCCTGCAGTGTAACATGTGGGTGCAAAGGCATCTCAACCCTTCTGGATGGCTTTCCTACCCTTTGAAAAACATTGCATGCCTAAAAAAATTATTTAGCATCCTTGTGAAGTGTGGGTCACCAGAGCCCTACGCAAATAATCTTCTGCGCAGTCACTTTACCCACTTAGTGTCCTCCTGCAATTCCTTCATGTGCTTCTGAGAGTATCACTGGTCTTTCATGCTCTAACACACATCGTCTTAATATTCCATTTTCACCTAACTTGTATAAGTTCCCTGCAATTAGCTGATAGTTTGTTGATTTAACCACTAACTTTTTCTTCTGCGCAAATATCATGTTTGATGAATCCATTCATGTACTTAAAAACCACATAATGTATGTGAAGTAGTCATTCACTATTTTCACTGTAAATAACTACACATTCAATAAACTGTCATCTAGATTCCCTGCATCTTCTTCCGATAGTATGTGCGATAAGTGATCTGGTCCCGCATTCAACTTCCCTGGTTTCACAACAATCTCAAAATGATATTCCTGGAACAACAACAACCATCTGCATATTCTCCCCCCCAACATTGGCTTGTTCAGTAAGTATCTTAGTGAAAAATGGTTTGTATACATATTAAAATGAGAACCCAACAAATAATGTCTAAACTTATGCAACGCATATACCATATCCAATCCTTCTCATTTTATGGTAGCGTAATTATTTTCTGTTGTTGATAACTTACTTCTTGCAAATGAAATTGGATGGTCTACGTCTCCTTCTCTTGGCTGAGATAATACTATGCCTAAATCTATGGACGATGCATCCACATGAACATGAAATTCCTTTCCCCAATCTGGAAATATCAAAATTGGCACGATCACTAATTTCTTCTTTAATGTATCCAAACCTTTCTAACAATCCTCATTCCATTGGAACTTAGCTTCATTCTTCAACAATTTCTCCATAGGTGTTGTAATTGCACATAACCCTTAATGAAATTCCTGTAGTGTCCTATATGACCCAAGGTTTCTCTCAACTATCTGATTGATGTGGGTGGATGTAAGTCCAAAATCACTGCAATCTTGACATGATCCACTAGCAAGCCTTGCTTACATACCACATGGCCCAAAAAAATTCCAAAAGGTGCGCATAAAATACATTTCTTCAAATTCATTAAAATTTGACATTGTCTACACCTATCCAACATTAAGCTGAATACTTCTATGTGATCTTTCAATAGACTAAACACAATCTAATCATCTAAGTAAAATTCAAGGAACTTATGATTACATTCCTTAAAATCCGCGACAACTACTCTTGAAAATACTGCAGGTGCATTCTTCAACCCAAAAGGAATAACTGTGTACTAATAGTTGCCTCACTTTGTTGCAAAGGTAGTCTTATGCATGTTTTCCTGTGCAATCTTAATCTGGTGATATCCTGAAAAATCAATTTGTGAAAGAATAGGCCTTCTTCCCTCCTACATTATCTAGCAATTCATCTATAAATGGTGTTGGAAATGGATCATGCAGACATGCATCATTTAGCTTCCTTAGGTCTACACAAATCCTGATTCCCCCTTTTTTCGTATCTTTCACTACCATTGGACTTATCCATTCTAATTCCACGACTGGTTCAATGATTCCGGCTTCTAACATTCAGTCTATCACTACCTTTACCTTCTCTTTATATTTTGGATTCATTCTGTAAGGTATTTGTCTTCTTGGATTAGCACCTGGTTGCAAAGGGATCTTCATTTCTCCTAACTCCCCAACTATGTATTTCATCTTTGAGAATGTAGTTGGGAATAGATCATGATACTCACACAGTAAATATTCAATCTTCTCTACAGTTTCATCATTCCAGTAGTCGCCTATCTTCACAAACTTTGTATTTTCTTTTGTCCCAATATTTACCTTATGTGTCTTTAGTGGTTGTGTATACAAACATATTCAAGTTCGGGTCCTTCTATTACACACTCTCCCTTAGTTTTAAGTACTTGTATATTCCTTGGATCTTCCTCGTCTTGTTCTTCTTTAGCAACATTATAACATTCCAGTAATTCATGAATAGTCATAGAAGCTCCGTGCGCACTACACATAAGTACTACCTCCATGGGCCCATATTCTAAAAATATGTTGGTTCTAATGGCTTGCAAAGATGCATCTAATAATGGAGATTCATGTTCAAATGTAAATTTTTCCTTAAAACTTTGAATTAGTTGGTCTCAATTCATTGTTTCTCTGCGCATTTCTAATTCTAGGTACTAGTATTTAGGAATTATATCCAATGTATGTATGAAACTATGCATCCATTCCTTCTTCAGTATCGAACTCCATATGTTTATGCACTACTCAACATGATATGTTGGATCACTTGCCCCTGCATAGTTATACACAATATACTCCACCTCGGTACCAAATATAACTTGCAACAATCTTCTACACTAGCACCACTCTTCTATTCCTTCTTTATGTGCAACCCACCATATGGATAGAGTGGCATTCAAGACAACATATAATGCCAAAAATCCTTGTTTTTCATGCATTTGCAAATAAAACACTTGTATGAAATATTCTATGTCAGTCAAACCATCATACTTGGGCGGGTCACATAATTCCATTCTAATCCAGCACAATGATTGAGTCATGGGGGCACATCGTTTGGTGGATACTTTGTGCATTCTCTGTTGCAAATGTTCCATACCTTCCTCTGAGTCTGAAACACATGTGATAATTCTTCTCCAACTTAGTGCACCATCTGCAGTGGGGTTAACATAGTCATCCATTCACACAATCATATTATACAAGGTTTCAATTTTGTTCCCTTTCACTGGCTCTATGTACCTCATTCCTTCTATTGGATCTAATGGCATGGTAACTTTTAAGTCTCCTACCTCAAATATCATTTCCCTCATGTTCATATTAATAGTTTCTTGATTGTCAAAGGCCTATTCTAACCCCATTAGTGCTGGATTTGGCTGACTATCATCCATTATTTCGATGACTTTGAAGTCTTCTATATTGTGCACCCCATCTATATTCACATGTATACCTATCAATCGACCAATTGGTACTATCTTGTGTTGGTTTTCCAATATTAACTGGACATGAGACCATATTCATTTGGGTTTCCCCATAATTTCCCATGTTTTCTTTAGTAACACATTTACCTCAGAACCCAAGTCTAAAATGAAATTGTCCACATCATATTCCCCAATCTGCACACTTAGTATGAACTCTCCATTGGTCCTCTTTTGCATAGTACCTAGTTCACTTCCTTCTGTTCGATAGGAATTTCCCTTTCTTGTGCACAATGATCAATCATTTCACATAATGCATTCAACGCAGTTTTATGTTTCATCAATTCTACGCAACTTCTCATAAACTCTCTTAGAGTACTTACCTTCTCAAGCAACTTTTCTGGTATAGTAT
Organism: Picea glauca; assembly: GCA_000966675.3. Classification (NCBI taxonomy): domain Eukaryota; kingdom Viridiplantae; phylum Streptophyta; class Pinopsida; order Pinales; family Pinaceae; genus Picea; species Picea glauca. The sequence continues at coordinate 28,993 of JZKD02S1776723.1, read as the reverse complement.
GATCACAAACTAGAGGCATGTCGACCATAGGAGGCGCAGATGATGTTGATGCTACCCAATCTAGTCCTAGTATCTATTTTCATGTCCTCTGATATGTCTCCTTTTCTTGCCGAGGATCAAATGTTGGCATAGGCCCTACTGATTGCCTCATGCATTTCTCAAACTACCTTCCTCCATTCATCACATCATTCCCTGTTCTAGCTCATCTGCGCATGACAAATTCTATTTTGGGTCCTTCATTGCTTTTCTTAGTTGATATCTTTTGTATGTTCTGATTTGGGTTCTGGTTTTGATTCCCTCTTGTCTACCACTTCGCAAGTAGTCGAGGAAAATATTCTATCACATGATCCAATTCTCTACAATATGTGTAGGTTGTACAAGTATTTGGCCAGTCACAAGCTAAGTGTCTCGATTGATTAAAATTGTAGCAGATTATTGGGCCTCTACCTCCTCTGCCAAAACTTCCTCTACCTCGACATCTACCAAATCCTCCTCAGTTTCCTGATTTAGAGCCCCTTTAATCATTATACTTTGGACCACCTCCTTCTATCACAACATTCTCCTCCTGAATCCTATACATATATGAAGTGCACTCTCTCATCCAATCGAATGCGTGACAATCCTTCTCTTCGTGCCCAAGTGACTTGCAAAAGTTACAAAATAAATTCCTTGTCATACTTTGGTATTTATGCAGCAATGGAAAATCAGATAGATGATGGCCCCATTTTTTTACATATTTCATAGTACCCTCCTCCTGGTAATGGATTTGGTGCTACTATGAAAAAGCGGGGCATTTGTCCTTATGGTGGCCTTCAGTTCTACACTTGGTACACCAAACATGTTCCCACTTCTCCTTTCCTTTTGTCGGTTCTTCCAATTGATTTTTCAAGTGTCTAGACTCACACCATCACCCCACAATATCCTACAGGAGACGCTTCTAGCTGCATTGCAATATCCAAGGCTTTAGGATGTGACATAACCTTCTGTTGCACCAATGGGCAACGAATGTGTGGTAATAGTTCTGCAATAAACCATTCCTGATGCTATTGATTAGGAATCTGGAATGTCAAGCTACCCATCACATGTTTAAATCTTTGATCATAGTCCCAAACTGACTCAGTCTGCACATGTTTGGTTTACTTCAACTCTGTAATGTACTGCAACTCAGATTTTGGCTTCTTTAACTCTTTCAACAATGGTTATATAATTTATTCTAAAGTCCTCGCTTTTCCTGTAGGTGTAGTACTCTGCAGTGTCATGTACCATACCAATGCATGGCCTCTAAATATTGTTTCCAATTATGCAATGTTTACGGCCTCATCATGGACATTCTTCACAACCCAAATTGTCTCACATACAAATAGATGTTGTTCTGGGTCCTCCGACCCAACTCCTTGGAACTTAGGCAGTCTCAATGTGTGTTATAATCCGACCATGTTTTTTTGTGTAGTACCTTCCCTCAGCGATGCTGGTTGACTCTAACTCGACACACTGCTCCCACTACTCTGACTACTACTATTCTGACTTCCTCTGTTAACTACAAGTTCTTTTGACAAATCCTCAAATGTTACCTCGGATCTTGGTGATGCACACGGGTTCATGGAATCGACACAAGATCCAGTATGAGTAGGAATTAACGACTCTTCTATTATAGTATTGAACTGAGACTCCTCTTCCTCTCCTTCTATGTGTGGTATTTCCGTGATTTAGACTATTGCACTGGTTTCTCTCCTCTCAAACGTGTTGTGCGACTCTCCTTCCTTAGCCTCAATATTCAACCTCTTATACCTTCTTCAACTATGCAATACTCCAAACTCATCTTCCTCTTTTGGGTACACCTTCTTTGTTTCTCTACATCCTTAGTCCTCCCCTTCATTCTTCATTCTTTCCTACCTTTAGACTATCCCTTGGTCATCCCCCAGTTCCCCTATGTGCATGTAGGCCCTTAGAAATTAGATTCCATTGTCATCACACATTTGTTGCACAACAACATCTTTATCTAGGTACCCAATGATTTCATAAACCTTCCACGCGGACCCTTGAAGAAATCCCTTTTTACAACACTGTATGACTGGCTACAATCTATTGCAAATTCCATAATATAAATCCCCAGTATGTTGTTCAACAGAAATCAACTTCACGGGAAGTATTATTACTTACAAAATTCAATTGTCTTACCAACTCAGGAGTCCAGTTCCTTGACGTTGCAATACAATATCTTCTAGTATTTTCCAATAATATTTCTAACCATGCAACAAATAATCAGAAATTCACCAAATAAAATCTCATGCAACTCTGTAAACAAATACCATTGCAACCATTGTTCGTCTTTCATCCAAGGGTTTCTATTCTCTTTCTGGGAAAATTCTCATTCCTTCCTTTCCAACCATTCAATGATCTCTTTCTTAGTCGACCTCCAAAACATTCCTTCAATAATAGATTCTGGGTCTTGACAATGGAACCATTTGTTGGTGCACAATTGTAAGACCCTAGGTTCAAGTTATCTAACCAACAAAACCCTTAATATACCAACCCTTTTGGCATCACCTGCATGCAAGTGAAGTCTCACCCGAGGTATCTACTCAGACTATAGGAACCAAGTTTCTACAGGGATGAGGGGATGTGAGGTCATCAACACGTTCATTGATACTTATATACATTGTGCACAATATTCCGTGTCTCTTATCCCTTGATTAATTGTTAAAAACATTTATACAACACCATTATAACGCATATTGTGACATAGACCATTCACTGGAACATTCATAATTACTGTGCATCACTGATACAAACAACATATCTAGATCTAAACATGGGGATACAAACAACAGATCTAGATCTAAACATGAACAATCACATAAAAAGAAACATTAAGACACATAATATAACATGGTTCACCCAATCCTTGGGCTACATCCACAATGGATGGCTTATTTATTATGGTTCGTTCAATTCATCTTAGGATTTCACACTGAGCTACAATAGATACATCATAATATCATTCCCCATCCTGCCTAGACAATTGCAGTGCAAGCCTCTCTCTGCAAAATCTCCCCTAAACATTCATATATAGACTCTCTCTCTCATTCTCAGCCTATTCTCTCAACATCATCAACAACAACAACAACAAAAACCTATTCTTCAGCCCCCTATTTTCTCAACAACCTATTCTTCCCAACCCATTACATATTTATACACAGAGTTTAGAGCTCTAAAACCTACTAGCTTATCCTAAAACTCTATGACAACTCATTATGACTCATTACAACTAATGACAACACAAAGTTCGTGTGTTATTTTCCTTCCTTCGCGCCTACATGTAACTTTTCCTTCCTTTTTCCCTGCATGTTTCTTTTCCTACTTTATCTCCTTTATTTATTCCCTTTCTTTATTTCCTTTATTATTCCCTTGCTTTATACCCTTACTTTGTTTCCTTGATTTATTTCCTTGCTTTATTTCCTTTATTTATTCCCTTGCTTTATCTTCTTATGTGCCGCCAAATGTGATTTTATTGTGCACTCTGATCCTGAATGTGCCTTTACTGTGCACTTCGATCCTGAATGTGACTTTACTATGCACTCCTCAACCCTTAGTATATTTCTCAAAATTGCATCCAAAACGCATGTCCAAAATATTTCATGCACACCAAAAAATTTGGATGCCTTCTTTTTCATAAATAACTCTTTGTCATTGGAGTGTTCCTCAAAGGAACAATTTTCACTAAATAAGGAGGCCCTGCAACTATTTATGAACCCTGCAATCTTCCCATGAGTGCATGGACGACTGTCGATATATAATAGGTTTTTCCTGTTAACATTTCCAGAAGCATAACCATTCACGCATATACTATAAATGGAAATTCCATGTTTGTATCTGACAATACTCAAGTAACCAGATCGACTATAAAGAGGACCATAAAATCGCATAAGTGTCGTTGATTGCTTGGGAGGAACAAATACATGTGAAATGATAAACAACCCAAGATTTGCAACATCTATTTTAGATTTGGAAATCATATAACTATTACCACAAAAAGACAATTTGGTTCCAACATTAGGCACATGCATGGACAATGGACAAGCACCATACAAAGATCGGTTGTAACTGGTTTTGTATTTACTTTCTAGATGGATAGGAAGAGGGAAGTCATCTCTACCTTCCAACAATTGAACAAAATTTGGTGTGTACTTGGACATTTTTTCTCTTAGATCATACAATTATTTTGATCTCCTAGTAGTGATGTTTTGGGTAGTATTGATATCATACTTTGTCTCACTATATGAACTCTCCGTTGACTAAAAATAAGGAGACAGGTTGGCCAGTTTAGGAGTAAACGTACTTGATCTGGCTTCCAACTTTTCAAAAACAAGGCACATGGAAGTATTCCTACGTGTCTTTTCTATATCACCTATTGGATTATTGACCGCAGTGGGAGGTATTAGACCATCAACTTTGGTTAGCCGATCATTAATATAATGAGACAATGTGACACGTCGAGGGTTCTTCTTCAACCCATTTTTAACAACCACATACCACCGACATGTCATAAAAGATATCCGATTCATAGTGTAATACCATTGACCCAGACTACATGTTACTGGAAGATGGCATGTTACAATTGGCAGGGTAAACCAATTGTCCACTTTCATCAAATAATTGCATTAGCTATATTTCTCATGATAAGGGCTTGTGGCATTTTTGCACTAGTGGAATATCTTGCTCATCTGAACTTGATCCTAATTGATGATCCTACAAAATTCAGTGAACAATTACTCAAATGCACGTGCATAAATGACATAAATTCAATAAGATAAATGACTTATAAATAAAATCTAGACTTCAACTGGTGTGGTAGAAGTTGACAAACTTGCAATGATATGGAATGAGATGGAATGACATGGAATGAGAAGCATTGGCCATTTGATATTATAACCTTATTTTCCCTGCATTTGAGCCAAAACCATCATTAATATGTGCATGAATACAATATTAAAAATTATCGGTGCATTTATGTATTTTATAACACACCGATGCTTATATATACAAAATGCACCGATGTGCAAACTATGCAATGCACCGAATTGTCACATTTATTACAACCTTTACAAACCAATACATCTGTAAATTTTAATAACATAGTGCATTTCTATTTTGTCGATAAAATTGGTATTGACACATTTTTTACTATATGCACATCGGGGTTCACTATTCGGTGTGGCACAATGATTTGATGACAAACTTAATTTTTAAAATATATAGTTTAATAAGTTTTTTTACATACTAATTGAAAAGACACAACAAAAAAAGAGAGGGAATTTCATTTTTCAAAACTTGTTTGTTTATAAATGAAAACACTATTCATTAGTTCATTTTTTTGGCAGAATTTAGAGGGAAGAATTATGGAAAAGATATTTATCACGAAAGACTTTGGAGTGGTTGGATTTTTTTGAAGAGACAAAATTGGAAGGGATCTGTAGGGCACATACAAATTTGCAGATAAGAAATTTCAGGTATGTGATTTCATTCTTCTGATCATTTCGATCTTTCCCTATTTGATTCAAACTATTTCAAATGCATGTTAAAAAAATAAGGGTTTTATAGTTACCTTTGATATTGTTAGTCGTAGTGATCCGAAAATTGATCTTTTAAAGAATTGGTTGAGTTTTAAGCATGTGTTAAATTACCATTCAAAAACTTAAATGGGGAAGGAGATCTTAATGAAAGAATGTTGCAACCATCATAAATAATACATAACATAAAGTAAACATGAAGAAAATCAAACCATAATGCCAAGATTATTAACGGAGTTCGGCAAGGTTGCCTACGTCTCCGAGCCTTTGTCTCAGTGGGGGAGGATTTCTTATTAATATTCAATGTTGAAAAATTAAATCATAAGTATCTCAAATGGATTACAAACAGGTATGGATATGTTCTTCTCAACCTCAATAATCCAACACAATTGATGACACTAAAAAAGGTTGACCGTAGCTCCCAGAAATGGCCTCCAAAGTTCACTTCCTCAATGGCTTCCTTGCATAAAAATGACATAAGATTCCAAAATATTCAGCATTATGTTGTTTCTAAACCTCTTCATGCTGTCAAAAACATATGGTTTTTATAGATTTGGAGTCAGGGGTCATCTCCCAACTTCTCCCCAAGACCTGGCCTCAAAAAAGGCTCCAGATCCTCAATTTTGGGTAAAAATCACCAAAAAATCAGCATAAAGCAGCATAAAAATCCAATTTCTAAAGTTAAAAACCCAAAATTGGTCAAAATGCATGCTAGCCCCTTTTCTCTAGGCTCCTGGTCATATGGGATGCTTCCATATGGCCATTCTCTAAGCGCCACCCCTTAATTCTTGGCACCTGGTTGTATGCATGGACCATGTGGCTGAGTGTTGGTTAACCCCCAACCGCGCCCCCCTTTCCAGCGCTTGGTCATATGGGAATGACAAGTATAAGTGTTGGCCCTTGCCGACTGGGGCCTATCCCAAAAACCCTACCAACGGAACAAAAAAACCCAAAGGTCTCACATAGGGGTTAAGACCCATTGTGTAGCCCGATCGGTCCGCCATATTTTGTGCAGTCGTTACCCATGCACGAAGGTCGAGGGTTCGAATCCTCCGGAATGCCAAACAAATTTTTGACCCAACCAACATTGGCCAAATCTGGGGTGCCATGTGGTTCCCTGTGATTGGGCCATGTGTCACCTCTGGATTGGCCTGTACAATCAAGTCACTGCACAGTCACCCTGCCTAGTCATTTGCCTAGTTAGTTGCACAGTCATCCCATACTCCACGTGTCGACTTGTCATCCTACCATGTCAATATTGTACCTACCATGTGTCACACTACAGTTGGTGCCACATCACATTCATACAACCACTTTTCGTACCCATATCCTTCCACCTGTCGCCACATCAACATCTGTACAACCACGTGTCACTTCTGTACAGTTCCACGTGTCAAATTTTTATAGGTCCAACTTAGCCCTAAAAATGCCAAAAATGGATGCCACATGGCATGCCCTGGTGCTACCATGTGTCCTTGCTGACATCATCATGAAGTCATGCTAACATCACTTGACACGTCATGCTAATGTAATGTTGATGTCAGCAGTACGACATGTTGACTTTGACTTTTTGACTTTTTTGCCTATTGGGAAATCGATCAGAACTCGATAAATTTCGCATACAGTGTCCATTTTCGGAAAACAATATATGGCCAAAATCGACGCGACAAGCCCGATGCAATGGCACTGGTTTCATCTAATTTCGAGAACTTTGATGTTTAGGCCTTCCTGGATCCATTTGGATCACACCTCTCCACTAAGACCTTTTGGTCCTCCAAAAGGGTATTAACCAGTCATCAAGTGCAGGATAGGCCTCCCCACTTGTCCTTTGTCTTTAAACTCTGTCCCGTGCACCTTTCGCATCATAATCAATTGTATAATAACCATGACAACTGGAATCATATTGTTAGCCACTTGAACTCATTCACATCTTACTGAATCCACTACCATCCATGTAGAAAACATTAGCAATGATAATCTCATAAATATGACTGAAACTGAACCCATATGTTTGATGTGATTGCATGACATTAACTTATCTTGAAGCAAAGTATGATTGAATTCCCATCCTACAACCATCTCATGTTCATGCTTAAGATCAACTGCTTTACTTGGCACAATTATAGGTGTATTTCTTGCATAAGCTGTCTTCTTTAATTGTTCCATTGTTAGAAGAGATCGATTTGATTTTATGTGATGAGCATGTGCAACATATTCATTGCCTTGTTTAGTTAAGTGATATTGATTTTTTTCCCTGTAGAAGATTGCTTTGCGATCATATAAATAGGGGCTACCTAAGACCATTCCACATGTTTCTAGCGGAACCACATCACATGTTACTTCATCCACATACTTAGATGTAATTGCAAACTTTATTATACATTGGTTTGTTATGGGCAATTTGTGATCTTTTCTTATCCAATTTAGTGAATAGGGTTTGTGATGCATCTTAGTGTTTAATCCCAATTTCTTAACCACTTCTTATGAAATTAAGTTAGATTGAGATCCACTATATATCAATGTATCGATCTTAGTATATTTCATTATGACCCTTATATGAAACAATTTACTTCTAGAATCATAGCCATCACCAATTTTACCTATCAAACCAACTGCTATAATCTTAGACTCATCACCTGAATCATACCCCAAGTCTATTGGTCGTGTTGTTGTTGCAACTTTTTACCTCCATTTTCTTTCTTGAACCACTTCGGTATCTTATCTCGGTGCAATTTCCAACAATGGTCATCATCATGCCCTTCTTTCTTGCAATGCTTGCAAGAGAACTTCTCTTCCTTCACTGACGCTGAATTTACCGTCTTCACATTCCCCTTTCTTTTGTCTTCTTTCCTTGAAGATGATTCCTTTGATACACCATCTCCTATTTTCCCTACTTCAATATACATTGCTTGAACATAAACCTCATCAATATTAGTAGGTCCAAACATAAATATAGTGTTACGAATAAGTGTAGGCAAACCTCTTGTTGGTCCTAAAGTTTGCACCTAACAGCTAAAGGGAAGAGCTAGGACACCTCAAGTTATGAATGGTTGGTTTTTTATTTATGGGTCAGTTATAGGGTTGGTTTACCAAGACATGACCATAGTTTGGTTGGACAAATGACATGGATGAGGGTCCTCTTTGGATGGTGGCATACTAAGGACAAATAAGTGAGACAGTAAAGGTAAAACAAAGAAAAACAACAAACCATTCAATGAACAATCTGTTGCCAGAAGTTTAAATCTTAAAATATCATTTCAAGCATTAAACATGTAACAAAAACACATTCATTCTGACAGGTTGTAACAAAAAAAAATCTCCATCGAAGAATAACTGTTATCAAAGGTTGCATATTAATAAAGACAAGTTATACAATAGCCGAAGGGAAAGAAACATACTTCGCACAAATCAAAATTGTATTCAAGATAAGAAACACATACGAATTTGGACACAAACACATTGTCATCAATAGTATCTTCACCAGGTAGAGATCTTTAATCCATGTGAAGAATGGGTCCAACAAGTTGTTGTATTGATATTTTTCTCCCCAAAAACTGAACCCTCAAAACATACAAAAACTGCATATTTATTAGAGTTGCAGAGGCTCTCGTCCATCTGGGATTAAGGCTTAACTCGACACTACCAGTGGTAAAAAACTTATTAACTTAACTAAAATACTGTCGGAGTATATTAATGTTTAATTCGAGCTTGAATTAATAAAAAATAGTGGTTTCATCACAAATAAAAGACCACTTATTAACTTAATCGAAACATTCTTGAACTTTGAAAAACTAGAAATTGCTACAAGCGATAAACTAGACTGATGCACATGCTGGAGTGAATTGAGATTTAACAGAAAATGACTAGGAGTGACAAAACTAAGTTCTATATTGATCACTAACATGCATGCATGCTATTTGAGGCCACTGGATATAACTGAATATGTTGGCAGTGTTTTTCCCCTACTTATGTCCTGAAGGAAAGAATCAAGTCATCTAGTATTTTTTGGAGTCTCTGATATTCTTTCTGTAGTCTGGATGTGTAGTTTCCCCAGTTCTGGTTTGGTGCCCCTTTTTAAAAATTCAAAATGTGAAATAAATGTGGGTGAGCCACTTTGAAAATACGACGTTCGGGGGCTTCAGAGCGTAGAGTATACATATCCTCTGGAGGACAGAATTCCCAGAGTCATTATCCAGTACTAATTACTTATTAACCTGAGATTACTTTAACATTCATCATTTAAGGAATTCGGGACTCCGACTCTTCGGGGTTTGGGATTCTTTTAAATGTTGTTCTTGGAAACCTCCTGGAGGATGATCCCTCGAATATGACGTGGCAGGATGACGTCATATCGCTGACGTGTCATAGAAAGGAGGGTGACACATGTCACTTGAAATAGTATAGATGACAACCCCAAATGTGCTTGAAATAAGTTCCATGTGTCTCAACTAATGAAGTCCATGTGTCTCAACTGATGGATGCCACATGTCATGATAGAAGAGTGCCACGCATCTTCGACTCTTGGAAACTTCGGCGTCTCTGACTCTTCGATGCTTTGACCCTTCGATGATTTGCATTCGATCTCGATTGGAATATCGCAAAGTGAAAATATCCTAGAGTCATTAATTCATGATTATTGCTAATAGATCTGAGATTAAGACGTTTTTACCGTTGAATACTTCGGTAGTTCGAGACTCCTTCGAGGTTCGGGAGTTTCTATGTTGCTCTGAATTGAAATATTATGGAGTGGTGATCTTCTGGATATGATGTGTCCAAATGACGTCACTATCACTGATCGACACTTCGGTTGATGAGATCTGACGTGTCCGTGAAATTACTGTCACTAACGTGGCGTCAACGTTCGAGAGTTTTTGAGTGTTGTGTTTGGAAATCCCCGGAGGAAGATCATAGACGCGATGTGACGGTTTGACGTTCGAGAGTTTTTGACAAAGACAACCCTGATGTTTCAATGCCGAAGTCGTGGAGTGGCTTACGTAAGTCTTGTGATTAAACCTTGCGCAAGTTTTGGAATCTCGAATGTGCGAGAGATGTTGATCTGGCAACTTATTTGATCTCCACCGTTGAAACTTAACCTGTCTGTCTGGCTTGAAATCTAATCCCGAAATAACTGCTCTGAATTTATGCATTCTGTTCACGGCCGTTCCTTGTGCACACAAAGGACTTGGTGGTCCTGGATGTCTCCTGCGCACACAAAATACTTGGTGGACCTGCTGCACACTCAATCAATGGAAAACATGATGAAAATTATTTCGAACCAAATCACGACATGAAATTATCCTTCAAGAAAACATAAACAATTTGCACAAAGAATCAATCAAGAAAGATAATGATGAAAAACCAAGTCATTTAGTAATGGGAAACCAACTTAACCAATCAGAAGAGGAATAATTTTGATGAAGGCATAGGGAAAAGAGGCAGGAGGGGCAAGGTTGCAGACTTAGGTCTCAACATTGGCTCCAACTGAGGGTAGCATTGAATCCCTGTGAGGTGCTAATAACAGTAGATCAAGCGCCTTATCTTTCAAAACCTCACTCCCACTTGTTGTAACTTACCTTTGTTTATGTCTGCCAACCATGTATATCTGCTTCTACTGACCATATTTAGAGATGGCGCCAATTTTTCCAGTCTTCGAAAATAAGATCAAACCAACAACACTAAAACACCCCAATACCTTTGTTGGGATATGGAGTCTTTATTCACACACAAACTAACTAACATATAGCTACACCCGAGTGCCTTTGTTGGGCTATGGAGTCTTATTGCTGATCTACTGTATAAACAAACTGAAAAATAAATCCTCGAATGACGAGCTTATTCAACACACCCCTACTCTAACCAACTGAAATTGAATACTCAAGTATAAGAAAATTTCCAAAATAATCAATCAATCAACGAGGTTCTTGGCATGTCTTCATGTACGCTGCTGAAAACATGAAAAGACAAAAACGTACACAAAAAAAATTCTAATGGTAGTTCATACTTACTGCCACACACTGTGTGCATCATACCAACAACTACAATATTAGAGACCCTTGTTGAAACTGAATCCATCCAATCAAATATGGGATCATCAAGAACATGAGGAGACTTCTACTGATCTAGAAGACTGAGTCGTTGTTGTTTGAAATCTACTATATGAACAAGTCTGGGTTTCTCCTGTCCTCGATGATACAACTCATGAAATTCATGTGACTCACAACCATTAAGGGAAACAAAACAATCTTGATACTGCTCATCTTGTTGTTTGAAATGAAAGAGTATGTCTTCTACATTGCTAGTTTTTTCTTGTTCTTGCTTCAGAATGTCATTTCCAGACTCAGAGATTTCTTGTTTCTCAACAATTTCTGGGGAATGCAGATCCACATCTACTATAGAAGAATATTTGAAATGTTTATTTGGTATCTCCCCTTCATAACCAGTAAATGGATTTTGTTCAACTTCAAATAAATCATAAACATGTGATAAATATTCATGAAAAATTTGAGCAACAAATTGATCACAATCATGACTATCATTAGCTGCATCATGAAAACAAAGTTGAAAAACCTTCTGTTGGAAACCCAAACTAAATAAGGATTTAACATAAAAAATTATTTCCTTCTCATCTTCATTTTCAGTTTTAAAAGAATGTTGGAAGTCATCCTGCTATATAACAGAATTGGAAGAAGATACAACTGATAATGAATCTTCTTCCACTTCCTCAACATTATCGTCCCCTTCATCTATACTGCTAGAATAACTGATAATTGACTGTTGAATATAAGATCCAAATTCTTCACAACAATTTTCAAAAAGTAAATCAGTTGGAAAAAACCTTTTATAATGATCACTAAATGTTGCATGGAATTGTTTCAGGGAAGATATGCTAGCATGAGGCAAGGATCGGTCCCATTCATGAGAATCTCCCTCTAATGAGTACATTAACATCTTCATTAATACATCCTCATGATGTATACCCAACTGATGCATGACCTCATGAAATTCAAGCAAATGATCTACAGGGTTATCATTTTTATCTTCTCTAAATCTGGGCAAGTAATCACCCCACTCATCTATAGTAGGAACAATATTTGGAAAACCAGGTACACCAAATAAATTAAAAGGAGAAAACCTTTGAGCCAAGATGGATTCCATCTAAAAATATGACTTCTTAAAACTATGGAGTTGCCATTAGATTCTTTAGCCATGGAGTTGCTAGGTGAATGATCTGTAGTCTGAATGTGTCTGGTCTTTGTTCACCATTAAAGATCAGATCTGATCATTTTCGTTCTCCCAGGGAAATATATTTTGTTACTCCACTCCTTGACAATGACGCCAAAAGTTGTTGGTTCTAAAGTCCTCACCTGAGTGCTAAAGGGCAGAGCTAGGCCACCTCAAGTTATGAATGGTTGGTTTTTTGATTTATGGGTCAGTTAGAGGGTTGGTTTATGAAGACATGAGCATAGTTTGGTTGGCCAAATGACATGGACGAGGGTCCTCCTTGGTTGGTGGCATACTAAGGATAGACAAGTGAGACAGTAAAGGTAAAACAAAGAAAAACAACAAACCATTCAATGAACAATCTGTTGCCAAAAGTTTAAATCTTAAAATATCATTTCAAGCATTAAACATGTACCAAAAATGCATTCATTCCCATAGGTTGTAAAAAAAACAAATCTTCATCAAAGAATAACTGTTATCATAGATGGCATATTAATAAAGACAAGTTATACAATAGCTAAAGGGAAAGAAACATGCTTCACACAAATCAAAATTGTATTCAAGATAAGAAACACATACGAATTTGGACACAAACACACTGTCATCAATAATATCTTCACCAGGATGAGAGCTTTAATCCATGTGTAGAATGGGTCCAACCAGTTGTTGTATTGATATTTTTCTCCCCAAAAATTGAACCCTCAAAACATAAAAAAACTGCATATTTATTAGAGTTGCATATTTATCATCCTGGATAATTACTTATTAACCTGAGATTACCTTAAAATTCATCATTTAAGGACTTCGGGACTCAGGATCTTTGGAGTTCGAGAGTCTTTTAAATTCCGTGCTTGGAAACCTCTCGCCAGATGATCCCCTAAATCTGACGTGGTGACCTGGTGTCATATCGTTGACGTGTCATAGAAAGGAGGGTGACATGTGTCACTTGAAATAGTAAATATGACAACCCCAAATGTGCTTGAAATAAGTGCCATGTGTCTCAACTGATGAATGGCATGTATCTTAGTTGATGGATTCCACGTGTCATGATAGAAGAGTGTCACGCGACTCTGACTCTTCGGTGCTTCGACACTTCTGTGATTTGCATTCTCTCTGGGTTGGAATCTCCCGAAGTGACAATCTTTCAGAGTCGTTAATTCATGATTATTGATAATTGATCGAAGATTAAGACATTTTTATCATTGAAGGAGGAGGTTTAGGAGGGTCCTCTCCTTCTTCACTTTTGTCTTTCTTTGAATATTCCCCTTGAAAATGCCTCTTCCATTCCAAGTAATCATCATACAACACTTTTAATATCTTCGACATGGAAAAGAAATTTCTTTGAAACTCTCTTTCATTTTGAGAAAGACCTTCTTCCAATGCCATCCTCTCACTTTGGGATGTCCTCTTTCTTGATCCAATCTCTAGATCTCCTTCTACAAGATTTTCCCTGGTAATCATGCAAACTCAAACAACCAACTGTCAACCTGCTTCAATACCACTTGATCTAAAAATTGATCTTTTAAAGACTTGGTTGAGTTTTAAGCATGTGTTAAATTACCATTCAAAAACTTAAATGAGGAAGGAGATCTTAATGGAATAATTTTTCAGCCATCATAAGGAATACATAAAATAAAGTAAACATGAAGAAAAAAAACCATAATGCCAAGATTGTTAACGGAGTTTGGCAAGGTTGACTACATCTCCGAGCCTTTGTCTTAGTGGGGGAGGAATTCTTATTAATATTCAATGCTAAAACATTATATCATAAGTATCTCAAATGGATTAAAAACTAGTCTGGCTATTTTTTGCTCGACCTCAAGAATCCAACACAACTGACGGCACTGAAAAAGGTTGAGCGTAGCTCCCGGAAATGGCCTCCAAAGTATGCTTCCTCAATGGCTTCCCTGCATAAAAATGGCATAAGCTTCCAAAATATTCAACATTATGTTGTTTCTAAACCTCTTCATGATGTCAAAAACCTATTTTTTTTTTTATATTTGGAGTTGGGGGTCATCTCCCAACTTTCCCCCAATATTTGGCCTCAAAACATGCTCCAGATCCCAAATTTTGGGAAAAAATCACCAAAAATCAACATAAAAATTCAATTTCTAAAGTTAAACACCCAAAATTGGTCAAAATGCACGCTAGCCCCTTTTCTTTGGACTCCTAGTCGTATGGGATACTTCCATATGGCCATTCTCTAAGCGTTGCCCCTTAATTTTTGGCACCTAGTCATATGCATGGACCATGTGGTTGAGTGTTGGTCAGCCCCCAACCAAGCCCCCTTTTCCAGCTCCTGGGCCTCTGGCTCCTGGTCGCATGGGAATGCCAAATCCGAGTGCTGGCCCCCACCTATCGAGGCCTATCCCCAAAACCATGCCAATGGAACAAAAAAACCCAAAAGTATCACATAGGGGTTAAGACCCATTGTGTAGCCCAATCAGTCCGTCAGATTTCGTGAGGTTGTTACCCATGCACAGAGGTCGGGTGTTCGAATCCTCCAGAGTGCTAAACAAAATTTTGACCCAACCAACATTGGCCAAATCCGGGGTGCCATGTGGCACCCTGTGATTGGGCCACATGTCACCTATGGATTGGCCCGTACAATCCAATCATTCCACAGTCACCCTGCCCAGTCATTTGCCTAGTCAACTACATAGTCAGCTCGTACGCCACATGTCGACCTGCCATCCTGCCACATCATTATCGTACCTGCCACATGTCATGCTGATTTTGGTGCCACATCACATCTGTACAACCATGTGTCATACCCAAAGCCTGCCACCTATCGCCATGTCAGCGTCCGTACAACAAGGTGTCACTTCTATACAACGCCATGTGTCAAATTTGTATAGGTCCAACTCAGCCTTGAAAATGGAAAAATGGCTACCACATGGAATGCCCTAGTCTTTCCATGTGTCCCTGTTGACGTCATCATGAAATCATGTTGACGTCACTTGACACATCATGTTAACATACTACGCTTGTTGACTTTTGACTTTGACTTTTTGACTTTTTTGCTTGTTTGGGAAATCGATCAGAACGCGATAACTTTCGCATACGGTGTCCATTTTCGGAAAAAAATTATATATGGCTGGAATCGGTGCGACGAGCCCAACACAATGGCACTGGTTTTGTCTGATTCCAAGAACTTTGATTTTTAGGCCTTCCTGGATCCATTTGGATCACATAGCTTTCTTGTTGTTTTTTCTTGTTCCCCTCTTTTTTTAAGCAATAAATTTTTATAGGGTTTATTTTTATAAGCAGTAGATTTTTTTAGGGTATATTTTTATATGAAATAGATTTTTATAGGGGTTGTTTAGTTGCATATGGGGCATTTGGTATCTGTTGAAATGGTGTCACTCATCCCAAACCCTGTCAACTCTATTGCTGTCAGCGATTTAAAAAAAA
>JZKD02S1776712.1:92015-105049 GCA_000966675.3 Picea glauca | reverse complement strand
GAGGTAGATTTAGACGATGACCCATGGCTTAATGTACACCATGACATACATCTAGATCTAGATTTAGATGTTGACCTAGAGCTTGACAATGCCCAAAATAATGAAACCTATCATGATTTGTTGTTGTTCCTATATTACTCATTATCTTTAACATGCACACATATCTTTATTAATCCACTCACATAAATAATATTACTTTGTATATTTGTGAAATCAAAGCTCATACCTACTCTTCCAACCTCAAGTAAATTCATATCGGCAAAGAAAACAAACTGAAAAAAGAAAAATTGTAAATGAAATGAATGCAAATGATGTTATCTTTGCAGCGCATTTTCTGATCTCCATCCCTTCCTAGAAAATATAGAATATAACCCTAATCATAATTTGATCTGATCCGACACTCCAAAAGGTGCACTACAATCTCACATATTTCCACCTCTAACAGTCATTTCAACTCGGGTGTACTGCAATCTCATGATGTCTAGGACTCCAAACGGTTCATTGCAATCTCACTATCTCTCCACCTCCAAACAGTCCTTTCAATTTGGTTACATTGCAATCCCATAATCTATAAGCCTCCAAATGGTCACAATGTCCATTTCAGTAGGTTCCATTCCTCCAAATATCTTGTCACCAGACCCAGAGATTGACATAGACCATGAACTATATCACCACATAGAGCTAGATATAGATTTAGATGTTGACCTAGAGCTTGATGTAGACAATGACATAGACCCCCCTAGCTCCATATAATCCTAGGCATAACTTATACTCAATCCTTAACCCCATATTAACTCGATCCCTGAGTGCACTATGCATATACCTTGTGTACAACCCTTGCACCCACATCTTGGTGCTCTAACCATTTCTTTATCCTTGAAAACACTTTCAATCCAAACCCCTTAGGCCTTAGTTGTCCCCATACCCCTATACATTTTTATTCATAAAAATGTTATTAGAAAAACAGGATTGTCGAGCAATAAAATAAAACAAATGCGAAAATAAAACACAGAAGATACACAATACAATAAAGACATGGATATATGTGGTTCACCCAGTGTGGGCTACATCCACCAGAGAAATTGCTAGGTCCTTTCTTTTTATTATCCAGCAAATGAAGGGATACAACCTATAGCACACCTGTTGTAACTTCCTTTTATTTCTCTCACAATATTCACGATAATACACATTTGCAATACAATTCCCTCATAAAATAGGGTTTCCTTCTAGGGAAAAAAACCCTAAAATAACTTCTACTGTTAGATCAATAACCTTATAATGAACGGTCCAGATTGACAACAAAATTATAATATTTTACAAGGCAAATTTTCCCAATATTTCGCTTTGAGGGCGTTTCCCCCGAATCCCCCACCGAGGGGGGGAGAGGGGGGGATACAATATTATCGTCACCCCCCCCTGGACCCCCTCGGTGACTATTATGGGGGGGAAATCCCCCCAAAACCCTCGTTAAGGAATGGGGCCCAAGCATGGTTGATACAAACCTTTTAATTAGGAAGATAATTAGGCTCCACAACAAACATTGTCCCACTTGGAGACTGATCACAACAACTCCATTGTTGATGTACATGTTGGACTATACTCCACCTTGGACCTGGAAAATTTCTCATCTTCACCTTCATGCTTGAAGACCAAATGAAATTGAGCAGGAACTCAGTTTCTCCCTGGTTACTCCCTTTATTAACATGTATGCAAGATTTTGGCTAGTATGTATCTTTTCCAACTTCAAATGTCCATCTTCCAAGATGGATCGTATGAAATGGTCCCTAAGATGTATATGCTTAGTATTTGAATGGAAAGTTGATTTCTTTACAATATGAATGGCACTCTCATTGTCACAATACAACCTATTATTCTCCTTCTTCTTTTCCAATTCCTCCATAAACCTTTGTAACCAAATCATTTCTTTACTAGTCTATGTAGCAGCAACATAGTTTTCTTCAGTTGTTGAAAGTGCTACAACATTTTGTAGTTTTGAAATCTAATATACTAATATTCCACCTATAGTAAAAACATACCCTGTGGTGCTCCTCATGTTATCTTTATCACCTACCATATATGAATCAACATATCCATGTAGAATAGTGTATGAACCTCCAAAACATAATGTATGAGTATATGTACCTATCAAATACCTAAGAATCCAATTTACTTCCTCCCAATATTCTTTACCTAGATTGTTCATATACTTGCTCACAACTCCCACTGGATATGTAATATTTGGTCTTGTGCAAACCATCGCATACATCAAGCTGCCAATTGTTGATGAATAAGGTACCCTAGGCATGTATTATATCTCCTCCCGTGTCTTGGGACATATTTCCGTAGTTAATTTGAAATGGTTGGCCAAAGGTGTACTAACTAGTTTTTCATTCTGCATTCTAAACCTCTCCAACACCTTCTTTATGTACTCACCCCGAGATAATGTCAATTTGCGATTTTTCCTATCTCTTGTTATTCTCATACCAAGGATTTTCTTTGCAGCACCCAAATCCTTCATCGCAAATGAATTAGCTAATTTATTCTTGAGAAAAATTATATCATGCATATTATACCTTGTAACAAGCATGTCATCTACATACAATAGCAAGATAATATAGCTTCCATTTTCTAGGTTTTTAAAATAAACACAGTGATCAGAATGACATCTACTATAACCTTGTTCCTTCATAAACCTGTCAAACTTCAAATACCACTGCCTTGAAGCTTGATTTAGGACATACAAGCTCTTATTGAACCTGCATACCAAATTCTCCTTCCCTTTGACCTCATACCCCTATGGTTGTTGCATATAAATCTCTTCCTCCAAATCCCCATGGAGAAAATATGTTTTTATATCTAACTGTTCAAGATGGAAATCTTTTATTGCCACAAGACTTAAAATAGTCCTAATTGAAGTCATTTTAACAACACGATAAAATATTTCATCAAAATATATACATTTCTTTTGTACAAACCCCTTTACAAGAAGTCTAGCCTTGTACCGCTTTTTTCCTCCATCCTCTTCCTTCAACCTATAAACCCATTTATTCTACAATGCTCTTTTTTCTACAGGAAACTGAACCAAGTCCTAAGTCTGGTTATTTATCAAGGAATCCATTTCCTCTTGCATGCCTTTCTCCCACTTCTTTTTACTGTCTACCTGCATTGCCTTTTCATAACTTTTTGGTTCACCAAAATCAGTCAACAATAAATAATACAATGAAGGAGAGTATCGTTCAAGGGGTCTACTTAACCTAGTATATATTCTAGCAACACTTGCAAGAGTTTGAGGCACCCATTGCTCTTGTTGTTGTACATTTTGATTTTTTGGTACCTTTGAAATTTCTTTTTCAATGATCTCATCAAGCACTGTGTATTCTGGTTTTTCTTTTTCATGTTTCTTTCCCTGAAACTGATCTTTGTACATGACCTTCTCATTGAATATAACATATCTACTCCTAATGATTTTTTGATTTTCATAATCCTATAAGAGATAACCAAAATCATTAACGTCGTATCCAATAAAGGTACACTTCTTGGATTTTGCCTCAAGCTTTGTTCTATTTTCTTTATCAATATGGACAAATGTTTCACAACCAAAAGTCTTCAAAAATGAATAATTTACCTTTTTACCTGTCTATGCCTCCTCTGGAATGACACCATCCAAATAACTTGAAGGTCCTTTGTTTATCAAGTAAACAAAAATATTTACAACATCTACCCAAAACTGTAAGGGCAACCCTCCATGCAATATCATACTCCTTGCATGCCCCATTATTGTTTTGCTCATCCTTTCTGACACACCATTTTCTTGTGGTGTTCCTGGAACCATTTTCTCTCTACAAATCCCATGGTATGAACAATAGTCATCAAACTCCTTGCTACAATATTCACCTCCATTTTATGATCTGAGACACTTCAACCTTTTTCCTTTGTGATTCTCAACCAAATCTTTCCATCTCTTAAAAGTGTCAAAAACATCATATTTTTGTCGAATGCAATAAACCCAAGTTTTTCTAGTTGCATCATAAATAAAAGTAACATACTAATGAGAGACACCAAGAGATGATACATGAGATGGTCCCCATACATATGTATGCACAATCTCTAACCTTTCACTCTTCTTTTCATCTCCAATTCTGAGAAATATAACTCTCTTCTATCTTCCATAAAAACAATGCTCACAGAAATCCAAATCAATATGTTTAAGATATGACAACAAAATTATTTTGTGAAGTATGTACATCCACTTCTCACTCATGTGTCAAAGCCTATGATTCCATAGCGTTGTATCCACTCCTATAGAAGCTAAAGAGACAGAAGAGTCAGTATTACTAGTACATAAATACAATGTACCTAACTTCTCTCATTTTTCTATCACCAATGATCATTTGGTGACCTTCCATGCCTTATCTGTAAATATAGATATACAACCTTCACTTTCCAACTGCCTTGTTGAAATTATATTTTTCCTTTGATATGGAACATGTCTTACCTCTTTCAACAACCACTTGTTTTCATTATTTTTCTTTATTTGTACCTTACCCATTCCCACAATTTTGCATGGTGCATCATTACCCAAATGAACCTGTCAAAAATAACCTTGAACATAATTTAGAAAATATTTCCTATGGGGTGTGGCATGAAATGAATCCCCTAAATATACTACCCAAGACTTATAAAATATTATCTATAGAAAGAATCAAAGCATCAAAGCATCAACACATCACATGTTACATTTGATTTATGATTGTTATCATGTTGTCCATCTCTTTGTTTCTTTGGTGGTCTGTAGTATTTCTTCAAATGTCATTTCTTTCCACAATTCCAGCACTCTATTTTTCCTAGTATGGATTTGGATCTTCCCTTCCTGGAATTCCCGCGGTTCCATGAGCCCTTTCCTCTATCCTTTTTTTTTACCATGTTCTCCGTGTTTAACGCATTACCTAATGTCTTACATGTGTTTTTCCGTCGCATTTCCTCTCTAAGGATAAAACCAACAACATCATCAAATTTTAGAGTGCTTGAACCAGAGACAGAGTTACTTACAACCATGACCAAGCCATTCCATGTTTCTGGGAATGAGCACAATATTAGAAGATCCCTGACCTCATCATCAAAGTCCACTTTTACAGAACTTAGTTGATTAGTGACTATATTAAATTCATTTAAATGATCTACAACAGACCCACCTTATGATATTTTCATATTAAATAATCTCTTCATTAGAAATACCTTATTGGACGCCGAGTGTTTTTCATACAGTTTAGCCAATGCATCCATCAATTCCTTCATTGTATTTTCTTTTGAAATATTGAAAGCCACCAACGTTGTCAGGCTTAGCCGTACCATTTCCAGTGCCTTTCTATCAAGAACCTTCCATTCTTCATCTTTCATGGCCGTCAACTTCTTTTCCATTCCACCCAATGGTAGGAATAGATCATTCTGATATAATTAATCTCCCATCTTTATGTTCCATAACTAGTAGTTTTTTCCATTAAATTTATTGACCCTAAACTTTCCATCTTCCTCCATTTCTCCCACTCGAACTAGGAACCCTCTCTTCCTGCGAGTTACCTTTCACTCTAATACCAGTTGTTATAAAAAAAGGATCTTGAAGAAATAAAATAAAACAATTGCAGAAATAAAACACAAGATACATAATACAATAGAGACACAGATACACGTGTTTCACCATGTGTGGCCTACGTCCACAAGATAAATTGCCAGGTCCTTCCTTTTTATTATCTAGCAAATGAAGGGATACTATCTACAACACACCCGTTGTAACTTCCTCTTATTTCTCTCACGACCTCCCCTCTCGGAATACAATATTCACAATAATATAGAGCCGCAATACAATTCCCTCATAAAAGAGAGTTTCCTTCTAGAAAATAAAACCCTAAAATAACTTCTACCGTCAAATATGCGACCTTATAATGAACGGTCTAGATTGACTACAAAATTACAATATTTTACAAGTCAATTTTTCTCAATATTTCTCTTCATGGGAGATGTCCCCGAATCCCCCACTAGGGGGGGTCTACAAAGATTGTCGTCACCCCCCTAGACCCCCTTGGCGACATTTATGGTGGGGAAATCCCCCCCACACCCCACCATTATGGAATGGAGTCCAAGCACGGTTGAAACAAACCTCTAAATCAGGAAGATAATCAGGCTCCACAACCAACAAAGTTTTGGTGGATATAAAATGATATATCCATTGCATTAAGAGAATGCATGCGCTCTTATGACTTGACTGAGTTGGTTGTTTATGCTCAGCAAGAACGTGTGTGTGTTCCTACAACACACACAAGCTTTAGTGCGTACACATTCTAGGAACATGTGCATGTTCTTGCTAGGAATTTGTTGGTTCTAAGCACACCCTACCTCATCTATCTCATGGTCAAGAAAAAACACGACAGCTTCAGACAAAAGCATTCTGTACAGACAAGTTTCACTTTTTTTAGTATTCTTTTTAGATTCATAAATACTTTTGTGCTATTTCCAGACCATTGCAGGAAAATTTAGATGAAACTTTGTCAAGTGCAATTGGAATTATTTTTTGTATCTAATTGTGCCTTCTTGGAATTGGAAGAAAAAAATTTCGAAGTGAAATTGGAATCGTTGTTTGTATCTTCTTGTGTCTTCTTGGAATTGGGAGACAAATTTGTCGCAGTGCAATCGGAATTGTTGTTTGTATATTCTTGTTTCTTCTTGGACTTAGAAGACAAATTTGTCCAAGTGCAATTGGAATTTTTGTTTGTATCTTCTTGTGTATGAATTGGAAGACAAATTTGTCCAAGTGCAATTGGAATTGGAATCAGAATTGTTAGATGTGTCATCTTTTGTAATACAAAAACAAATTTCTCCACTTGGTTGTGCCTTATTACATAATACAAAGACAAATTTGTGGTGGGTGTTTGGAATCCAATTAGTATCTTTAAACATGGGGAATCACTGGATTCAAGAAAGAAAGTCCTCGAGAAAAAAGAAATAGATTGAAAAGGTATAAGAAGAAAGAGAAAAAACAAAGTTATGTATGCCAAAGCATAGGATTTCACATGAGGGAAATCCAATTTAGCAAAACAGATGTCGCTATTGTTTCTCATCCATCACCAGAAGCAAAGCATAGGAGTTCATTATAGATAAATCCAAACAATATCTCATCAAGACAAAATTTTGTGGATGACCAAATGATGTAGGATTTATTTGGAGCTGATTATACAATGGATGAAATTAGAGAAGCAACTGGTGTACAACATTGTGGTGAAGAAGGTCTTGTGGTACAATATTTTGTTGGACAATCAAATGTTCTAGAAACTAGACAATCCCATGTGCACTCTCCTCCCATAGTCGATCCATCAATGATTGAAGGGGAAATAACTGCAAAATTGCTAACTCCACAACAGGGAGGTCAAGATTCCCCGAATAGGGGTTAATCGTCCCTACCTAGATTGAGCACCGCGAGGCGAAAAACTACTAAACACATTCAGGTCGATGAAAGTGGTATAGAATCACTTGAAGGTGAGTTACCTAACCGTACTATTCATTATCACTCTTATAAAAACATTCAAGAATATTTTGAACCAAAATCTATTGCTGCTAAATGTCAATTATTTTTATCTTTGTTAAAATCTAGAATTTGACTGTAGTTAGGATAATTTTAGGCATTAAAATAGTCAAAAGTGTATAAACAAGTCATCATATAGTACAAAACCTTGTAAATGATTTTCAAAGAATTGGTAAGAATTATCATTCTAAATACCTCAATGCAGCCCAACGTGTCTTTTCCCAGTCAATTGTTAGCAACATTACAAGAAAACAGTGTTTTCTACAACAAACCTCTCACCTCTTGAAATGTAATGTCAAAACCCTTAGAAAGTATTCTCATAGACAAGATAGCATCGACACAGGTACCCCAACATATTTGTAGGCCTTCACTGGAATGCTACCTCATTCGGACATGAAGTTAATTGGAGCAGTTAAGGGACTAGTTCGGGATTTATGGCATGATAACACAAGGCCCTCTTCCAACCAAAAAGATGTACTAAAATTGAGAAGGGGATCTAGGGACCGTGAACCCCATATTAAACATTATATTGACATAACACAGACAAAATTGTATGAGAGATTCATAACAGTACATAGTGCACTTAACTTAGGCCAAATATCTTTCTATAAATGCAAGCCTTGGTATGTTCAAATAAACACAATTTGTAACATGTGTTGTTGTAGATATCACATTGAGTATGGTTATTATTATTATCACACACACACACACACACACACAAACTGATCTAGAATATATTTGCAGAAAGAAATGAATATATATTATTATCAAAATATGCTTAACATAGAATAATAGATATACAATAAAACTGGTTTCTATTCAATAAGCTGAAACTGTAAAATGCAGCAGAAACAAGCTTGCTAGAATGGTGGTGGCTTATCTCTGAGAAGCTGTGTGACGGATGCACTCATTCACAATAATATGATTACTATGAGGCTCTGAAGGCCTTTTTACAATAAACATGAATGTAAAAAATCCTAGACATCCAAAAAATCTAACCCTAGGAGATGAAGCGCCAAAAGTCATTTGAGCCCTGTTTGGGTAAGTTAGTACATCAACTTCTCGGAGTCGTAACTTTTGCATAAAATATTCATTTTAAGTGCACTATATCCCATTGGAAAGGTCTATCAAAGGACTACACATTTGTATGCTATTCATAAAAGGTCATCTTGGCGAGCCCTAAAAAATGTTGTTTAGTGCCTCAAAACGTCCCCGCAAGTCAGAAACCCAAAAACTAGGGAAACACTGCCAAACAGGAAAACTACCAAAATGAGCCAGTTGGAATAGGTGGGAGGCCACTGATATCCATATAGATTGATCCTCCCCACTTAGGAAGAATTTTTCTCCATTTCTTTGAGTTCCCCCATCATATGAGGAATTTTTTGTTGAATTTGGCCCTAGGTGAGCCACTTGCCTTGGTGCAGGAGCTGCCCTGCTTTAACAACTTGATAAAGTTGGATCATTTGTTGGTGAGTGCCCTTGTTCTATTTGTCCACAATCTGATCATTGGATTCTTGTTGTATGCAGTGTGGGTTGATATTTGTTGGTGTCAGTTGTTCTACTATCTCTGAGGTGTCCAATAATGGTGGGAAATACGGTCGAAGGATATCCACGTTGAACACTGGGTGCAAGCCAAGGATAGGAGGAATGTTGAGCTCAAAAGAAGTATCACCCATATCCTTGGTGATGGTGTACAACCCATTAACAGTGTGGGAGAATATTCTGATAGGGTCATGTAAGGTGCTATTTCTACAAGTGCAACCAAACTTTGTCACTCACCTGAAACTTATGTGGCAACCAGTGTTGATCATGGCATTGCTTGTACTTGTCATTGGAATTTTGTAGGATATCTTGAAAATGTTGGCAGATGTGATGGATCTACTCAATGAACCGTGTGAATTTTTCAACTTTAGTTGGAGCAGGAGATGAGTCAAATGAGGTGACTGCAAGGGGTAGTGCAACATCTATGGGACCTAATGGTTGGAATCTCAACCCCACCTGAAAGGGGTTGTGGTCGATTGAGATATGGAGGACTCAGTTGTAGCTATGTTGAACATAGGGGAGACTCTCATCCCATGTGCGAGGGTTCTTGGAATTATACATGCACAAGATATGCACAATCATTTGATCTACGACCTTAATTTGGCCATCTGTTTGGGGGTGGAAGGTCATAGATTTGGTGAGCTTGGTGTCTAATAGTGACCAGAGGCTTGACCAGAATGTGATGAGAAGACGATTGTCCTGATATGAGACAATGGTTTTTGGGATTCCAAAATGTACCCAAACTTGTTCAAAAAAGAGTTTGGCAGTGGCCTCTACTATGATGCTTTTCTTGCAGGCGGCCAGAATCACCATCTTAGAAAAGAGATCCACAACCACAAAAACACAGTCATTTCCCCATTTGGTGGACGGGAGGCCCGAAATGTAGTCCATTGAGATGTATTCCCATGGCCTGTTAGGAGTAGGCAGAGGGGTGTACAGGCCCTGTTTCTTAGTGGTCGATTTGGCAATTGCGTAGGTAGTGTAGGACCTTATATACTTGTTGACATCCTGTCAAATTTTTGGCCAGTAGAAATGTTTCTGCAGCATTGTCACTATCTTTTTGATGACAAAGTGTCCTGCCACACAACTGTAGTGGGATTCCCAAATCATATTCACTTTCTCTCTTGATGGAACGCGGATATGGCCCAGACGACACAACAGCCCATCCTGAAGATGGAAATTAGTGACAACTACATTTGCGTACAACATTTGGTAGGTAGTGGCGAAGTCTGGGTCTATCTCATAGAGTTGGGGCCATCTAGAGGTCTCATGGCCACAAGAGTCTAGCGCCGTGGTGAGTGCCACGTATGGCAGTCTGCTGAGACAATCAAGGATGTGGTTGGTGCTTCCCTTTTTATACTTGATGTTGAGGTGGAATTGCTGCAAGTACGTGAACCACTTCTTATGGAGGTCATTCTAAAATTTTTCTTGTGTCTTCATGAACTGCAATGGCTTATGATCAATGTGGATGACTATCTCCTTCCCAAGATTGTAATTTCTCCACTCGCGGCAGGCTTGCACAATGGAGTACATTTCTTTGTCGTAAGTAGGGTACTTATGGACAACATATGATAGTGTATCACTATTATAGACCACGGGGTGGTCGTGCTGAGTGAGAATGACACCCACAACATAGTCTGAAGCATCTATCTCGATCTCAAAGGGTTGTTCCAGGTCCAATAGTGAAAGTATTGGGGTTGAACACAAGCACTACTTCAAATCATCGAAATATTGTTGTTGGGACCAGACCCATACAAATTTCTCCTTACCACCACCCCTGGTTACTTGGTTGAGGACCCATGCAATATGGAAGAATCCCAACACAAACCTGCGGTAGAAATTGGCAAGGTCCAAGAAGCTCTGAAGCTCAGTGAGTGTGGTTGGGGCTGGTCAGTCACAGATGACTTATATTTTGGATAGATCCACATGTATGCCATGTTGATCAACAATGTAGCCCAGGTAAAGAACCATGTCCATGTCGAAGGAGCATTTTTCCAAGTTGGCGTAGAGCTGGTGTTGCCGCAGGGTGTGCAGAACCTGTTGAATATGTTGCAATTGTTCTTCCCAAGTCTTGTTGTAAATGAGGATGTCATCTAGATACACCACTACAAAAGTATTGGTGAATGGTCACATTATATCGTCCATCATCCTCATGAAAGTAGCTGGAGTATTTGTCAAACCAAAGGGCATGACCAACCATTCAAAAATACCTTCCTTTGACTTGAAAGTGGTCTTCCATACATATGTCTGTTCTATCAGGACCTGGTGGTATCCAGACTTTAGATCAATCTTACTGAAGTATTTGGCCCAGTGAGTTGATCAAGGAGGTCGTCGATTCAGGGAATTGGGTACCAGTTTCTGAATGTGATTTTATTTAAGGCCCAGTAATCAATGCAGAGTCTCCAGGTTCCATTTTTCATCTTTACCAACACGATTGGGCTCTCGCAAGGTGATGATTTGGGATGGATGTGCCCCTTGTGGAGTAGTTCTTGGATCCACCACTTGATCTCCTCATTCTCTAACAAAGAGTGATGGTAGACTGGCCCATTGAGAAGCGGTGCACTGGGGGTCATATCAATGGGGTGCTTGAATTGATAGTGCAGAGGTACCCCGGTAGGTGAGGAGAAGATATCTGAGTATTATTCTACGACCTTATCCACTTTCTTCTACTGTTTGTAGAGGTTGATCGCAGAGACCCTGGATTTGGTTGCGATCTTTCGCTCATTCTAAGAGAAAATCATGAAGAAGAAAAAATTCCATGTCTAAGAGATGACCTTTCTGCATTGCTTGAAAGAGATCAAGGAAATAACATTGGGTGGTACTGCCTCGAGTATCCTGTACAATTTCTTGTTCAAAGTAATAATAACACTGTGATTCCTAGACTCATATACATCATGACATTTCCATAAATATGGTTGGCCCAAAAGAACATTACAAACTTCGAGAGGGGAAAAATCACACAATACCTTCTCTTTGAATGGCTTGATTTTGTATGACATATGACATTGTTGGCTAACGTGGATGTCGCTTCTTTGGCGGAGCCATCCAATGGTGTAGGGTTGTTGGTGCAACATTGTCGGCAGGGCGAGTCACTTGACAACCTCTATTGAGATGAGGTTCTTCTGGCTACTACTATCAATGATGAAGTCCAGTGGGGTACTCTTCACCCACATTTGTGAATGAAAAAGGTGCCCACCTTTCTTTAGCTCGTCTGGTTCACCGGGATGGAGCTTGGTGGTAGAAATGGTAGCACTAGGTTCTGCGTCAATGATATGTCACCCCCTTTTTGGTTCTGACTCAAATTCGTAACTCGCATCTGATTCATAGGATTTCACCTCAGCCACCAGTAACTACTTAGAGCAGTAATCTGAAGTGTTAGCCATAGGATCTTATGGAAGTCGCACTACTTCTGGGTATCTTTCTTTTTATTTTTGGTGTCCTTCTTTTCTTGCGGCCTAGACTGGTTGTCCCGACGTTGTCTGTCTTTGATTTATCCTTTGTTCTGTGGGTTGGGGCCACCCTTTCCTAGATTTTGCTGTGAGGGGTTCCCAGGCCCAAATTGTCGCGTCTTTTGTTTGATCTTTTTCTCAATTTTGACGGCATATCGGTAGGCCGCGCCCAAGGATGAAATGTGTAGAAACTCCATTTTGGCCTGAATGTATCTATGCAAACTGTCGTGATACTTGAGCACCAAATGTTGTTGGATTACTGAGAGGGGGGGTGAATCAGTAATAGAGCAATTTAATCCTTTTTAACCATATAATCCAACTGTTATATCAATGAATCATTATCATCCAATAACTACAGAGTAAATAAGCAATGAACAAATTAACAATCATACACATACACAGTACACCAGTGTTTTACGTGGAAACCCAAATCGGGAGAAAACCACGGAATGCTTTTTCTTATATGTCTT
>JZKD02S1776712.1:73219-92005 GCA_000966675.3 Picea glauca | reverse complement strand
TCCAGCTGCAACTGGAAGGAGGCTCCAACCCCCTAGTTTCTCAAGCTACAACCTGAAGGAAGCTCCAACTCCCCAATTCTCTGGCTACAACCAGAAGGAGGATACAACCCCCTATGTTCTCCGGATACAACCAGAAGGTGGCTACAACCACTTGTCCTTGCCCTATCCAAACCCCCTGAAGTAGAAGTGAAATGATGGAACCACTGTCACACTATCACTGTGAGATATATCGTTGTAAACTTGTACCAATAAATCTAAACCATGCATCAACCATGCATCAACCTGTAATCAACCTGTACCATAAACAAGTGCATCAACCATGTGTTAGAGCTGCCCTTGTTTTTAACCTGTCACAATTTTCATTTCGATGCTTGAAATATAAAGATGGTTTTATTTTTCCCTCCGAGAGATCGATGATCTCTAAGAGCTTGATCACGCAAGCAGCTATAATTTTTCTACTCTCGAAGCAAGTCCTACATTTCGTAAGAATGTTCCCTCTTTTTTCTCTACTTCGGAATCTCACAGATCGGATACTATAATTCATGAATTCACACATCCCGAGTCATGAAATGGCGAAGTCGTTTAAAATTTTCACTCAAAGCGGTAACCAGGGTAAAATATTTCAACTCATGATTAGACGTCGTTGGGGTTTCATGCCTCGGCGTTCACCAAACCAAAATTTTTACTTTTACAGCCCCGAGGGCCGAGGACACGAGGTCTTGTCTGGATAACCCAGGTCAAGGATTAAAAGAAAAAAGCTAACCGTGGTCAAAGTTGTTCTCGGCATTTCGTCACTCGGCACTATCTTTTTCAAAAGTCACAGCTTTTGAACCCCGACCCACGAAGTCACGATGTAATTATAACATGATTAATTAATCACTTAATCCAAGATTATCTTCCCCTTAATTAAACCTTGTTATCGCGATCTCGCGGTTTCGCAACTCGGCATATAAATCCCCCATAAACTTATCCTCAAAGTTTCGAGTTGCGATATGGCAAATAAAATGATTATAAAATAAATCAAACCCCAAATCGTGATTACCCTTAATTAAACCAAAATCGGTCCTCGCGGTCTCGGGAGTTGGAGACTCAAAATGTTAACAGAAAATCCACGATATAATGAATAGCGAGAAATTGATTAACGTGGTGAGATTTGGATTAATTAAGTTAAATCAAGACTTATCCCGTGTTTCGATGCCTGCACGATTTACAAGGGGGCCCTTTCTCTCCATACACCAACTGACTTTTAAACCTCCAAAATTTATGACATTAATGGGGAAATAGGGTAAATCTATGTGTAAGATCAGATTTTTACGGCATAAATTTATTTCTAATTTTGAATTGACAGGTTTGTTTTGAAAGGTGCCAAGTTTTTCAAATATATGTAAGAGATGCAATTCATTATAACAAATGCATTTTCATAGCACGTCGAGCTCATCACTTCTGAGTAAACTAACTTTTGTATCTATACGCAGTTCTATCATAGAAGAGCTAAGACGCAAGCTTCAGCCATGGCTCCATGGAAAGAAGCGAAGGCCAATGTTGAGGTTACGGGACAAAACTCAGATAATGTCTCCGATACTTCGCCCCAAAGTTTCGACTCGGTCCCTAACTGGTCTTTTGTTTCAGACATTCTGCAATCAGAATTGGTGGATTATTCAGACGACTCTAACGACAATGAAAAATATGATCTAAACACCAAGTACAAAATAGTCGTCCAATCCGAAATGCACAGAGTAGCATCCTGGCCACGGTTGCTTCCTTATTATGACATGGTCCGATGGGCGTTGGATCATGTGGAGGTACCGACCAGGACTATCATGAATGAGCAGGGAGTCACTATAGGGACTTTTAAGCCTTAGCATCTGCAAACCATGTATAAGCTACCTATGACATCCAAATACACATATGGTGTTGAGTTCCTAGAGGAATTCAAGGAGAAGGAGTGCACACAGTATGATAAAACCATGTCTGGTTTGATAAAGGATTGGGTTTCACGCACCGCAAAGTTCAAAGCTAATGACCAAGTTGTTTATTCAATCGCTTCATTGGAACCGTAGTATAAATATGTGGCCATGATGACATGTTGGTTATACGGGAGAGAGGACACATCACATTTTTACCTAGCATGGGTGCCTCTAATGTTTCGGGTCGCAAAAGGTTACTCTTTTAACTGGGCAAGGATGCTTTCGGATAGCTTGGCCAATCGGGTCACAGAGTATCGGGAGCAGAAGGAGAGTGGGAAGGTGTCATCGTTCTTCATGTCCACATACATTATGGACGCAATCTGTTCTATGACACCATTTCCATTAATGAGATGGGGCTGGACTCCGATCGAAGACAAACCCATACATGTATACCATGAAAAGATATGGGAAAACAAAGCAGAAAAGTTCACATATGAAATTTTTAACGGGGTGATGGTGCCCATACATATCACCATTTTTGGTCACCCACCACCTCGTATCTCGGACAGCATTGTGAAAAATCTGAGCAGCATAGCGGAGTGGTACGTGGAGGCAGAGTTTTCATACCTCAGAGTTTTCGAAGCCTCGGTTCCCCCGCATGCACTGCCATTATTCATTCCAGACAAGATGGCTTGTCGTGATGTCGCCTGACAGACAGTAATTGGCAGTGTAAGTAAAGATCTCAAAGGTTATTCGAAGAAGGTGTGGTTGTCTTTTCCCATTCATTTAAATTATTATTCTTTATTAGATTTCGGGCATGCCAAAGCCGAGGCCGCTGCCCTAGAAGACCTAAATTTGGTCTCCATCGAATACAAGAAGAACGATCCACAGAGGGTCGTGAGCAATCATTTGGAAAATTGCGGGCTAAAAAGATTTGATCATGAGAATTCACCCCCGGATGATGTTTTTCGAGGAGTGAGGTCCTATGAGGAAATTCTAGTTCGGATTCAATCCTTGGCGCCTGAGGATAGAGCCAAGGTATTGAAATTCCAGGGACACCGACGTAGCTGTCTCCCCGCTGTACTACGCGGTGAGGGTCCCGGTATTTTGGAAACGAAACAAAAGGATGTTGAAGGTTCTAAAGACACAACTCCTGACCAGGGAAAACACCAGGACAAGGAGGAACAAACAAAGAATCTAGAAGCAGAGGCAAAGACTCGAGACCCACCAAAGAAACAAAATCCAGAGACTGAGATAAAGACCCCAGAACCACCAAAGAAGCAGAACCCGGTTGACACCCTAGGAAAATCGATGAAACATATTGGAGCACCCATCACATCTGTCACCCCTTTGCAGTCGACGAAAGGAAATATAGAAGAAGGATGGATATTCAATGAGTAGCTGAGGCCCATAAGAGAAGAAGAACTCCCTCCGAACGAGTTTTTCTTTGATAAAAAGATAAAAGCAGTAGTAAAAAGAGAATTCTACCAGGAAGGAGAGTTGAATGCCAAAAAGTATAAAGTTATGACAGATGGAAAAGATAAAAAGAACGAGCAATTCACCACTGAAATCGCAGGGATGCTAGGAGCGTATGCCTCGGAAAATCAATTCTCGGTCGGACTTTTGAAGAACCAACTTAAAAGAAAGAATCGCCTAATCAGGACTCTTGAAGCCAGATTGGCCACAGCCGCTGAGAATGCTAAAGGTCAGGCGAGCGTGGAAATAGAACAGGCTAGAGTGGCTGACAAAAATGAAATAGAAGTGCTCAAGGCTAAGCTTGAGCAAGCACAGTTGGTGGTCTGGGATGGTCGAACGCAGGCAAGCCAACATAGGAGTTTGATTGAACAACTGCAGGCTCGGGTAGAGATCGTCGAGAGCATAATGATAGACATCAGGATATTGAAATCCCAAACTATTGAGATTTGGAGCAGAATCTCTTCGTCACAGCAGAATTTGCTCGCCAAGGTGGGAGCGATCCGGGAAAACTGTCTGTTGATAAATCAAGTTTCCGAGAACCTATCGGCTAGAGAAAGGGATGTAGGAGCGGCTCAGGTCACCTTCCAGGAGGCGGTAATAGCCACGAACAACCGGGTTTCAGTGGGTACTCCTAGGTTCACCATTTCGGAGAAAACCCGAGGGAATATTCTATTGAAGGATTGGGAGCACAACATCGCCTTGGGCAAGGAGCAAGCCCAAAAGGTAACCAATTCCCTCGAAGAAGATTTTAATTCTATAGACGGTGAGTTGTTGGGCATTGACAGCGGAGGCAATGCCAAAGCGTTGATGCAAATGAATGTGGAACAGATCTCACTTGATCTGAAAGATAAGGAAGAAAGAGATTCGGTTGATATCTCTCAGATGAATATGGTGGACATAGTCCAAGCTGATAAGTACATGATCAAACCCAGCACGCAACTAAGTGCCCTCGACATCATCGACTCACAAATGGAAGACAAGTTGCAGCAGTTAGCCCGAGAATGTTACTTCGTCGAGGCCAGTTGTCAAGCAGAACCATCAAGGCTCATATCCCAGCTAGTGGAAAGATGTATCGCATGCACCGAGTCCATGCAACGACAAACACCTGGCACCAAGTGAAGATAGAGTAGGCGAAATGGAGCGATTGCTCTCTTCTCGGTCATAACTGAAATTTTGCGACTATTAAGATTCTATCTATTTTGTAAAAATTGTATAAATATATCCCAGAAACAAATAAATAGGGCTGGACCTTTTTGAGTCATTTGTAATAGAGTTTTTACATTGAAAGTTAATACAAGCAGATCTGGAGATTCTCAATTCCGTCACTACTGTATTACAAGTTTGCTTCCTTGTATCTCATTTTTCCATTTCATTTCATATTCTTAACTGATGTGCTTTGTTATACTTTAGTACGACCACTACTATAACGAATGAATTTTGGTTTTCTTTAATTGTTTATTGTCTTTCCTTTGCACCAGCTATCAGCAAGTGTAAGACCAATCTGTATTTTAGAATTCTACATATATTCTATGCTATGTCAGTTGTTTCCTTACTATTTTCCTCTTCCGTTTATATGCCATATTTCCATTTGATAGGAGCCTTGCGTTATATACACCTAATTGTTTTTCCCCCAATTCACATCCTTTATTAAAATATAATACAGTTACGGGAAAGAGCCTTAGATTCACATTCATGTTTTATCTCTGCAATCGTAAATTCTCTTTTATGCAACCCAACTGAGACAGCACTTAACTTCTTTTAAAGTCTTTCCTACCTTTACTGTTCCCCCATGACAGTTCCTATACCAACTCAACCTAACGTTGACCCCAGACTACTGAATCAAACACACATTGCCTTAAACCTATTCGACACAATTCTTAAAACGGCAACTAACCGAGCCGAACTTGAACAATCATGGGCAGCCATTGAACGA
This sequence comes from Picea glauca, assembly GCA_000966675.3. NCBI lineage: Eukaryota > Viridiplantae > Streptophyta > Pinopsida > Pinales > Pinaceae > Picea > Picea glauca. The sequence goes on along the minus strand of JZKD02S1776712.1, from coordinate 86,689 downwards.
GACATAACTATCCAGGAACAGTTGGAAGCCAAACAACGCTAAAATAGAAATTGTCCTTAGTTTCCTTCTCCAAAGGTTGACATTTCTCCCTTCTCCATATTTTAACCACTTTTGGATGCCTTGACACTATACTTTTAAGCCTTAAGTACAGACTCAGGAACAACATCTTTCTGGCGCCGTTGCCAGGGACCGAAGTTATGAAATCTTGTTCCCTAGGAAAACGACATTTGTTTTTCATTGAAAGTGTTACCCTTTGATAGTGAAAAAATAGTACATACATTCTAAGGATTTTTATCTTTCACTTGGCAACTCCACGAACAAATAAACTGGCATTCGGTAGAAGGAATACCAGACAAAATCCTGATGGTACGCAGATTACGCCCGTTACCGATCCCGAAAAAATTCTAAAGACGAGAGGTTCTTTTAGGCCAACCACTGCAGTTTACCAACTTGAAGCCCCATAATTGAAGGCTGAGAGTCCTTCCGAACCCCCAACTTCGCTCAGTCCTTGTTTTGATGCTAAAGATTCAACGCCCATCCGCTCCGAAATTAGGAGTGAGATTCATCCGACAATCCCCTTAGCACACAAGGGAAAGGGTCTGTTTGAAAGTTCATCGGCTTTTAAAATACCATCTTTTCTTCAGTTGAATTTCCCAACTTCACCAAATTCTGAAGAGTGTGTTACACACTCATTTCTCACACCCGTCGTTTTTTCCGATTCCGTCTCTTGCAAGTCCGAGGAACCGAGTCCTCGCATTCCTTATCTCTCCTCATCGGATTTTCCTCTTCGTGAAGAAAATAAAGATTCCCTTTTAATTTTTCAAAACCCCCTTTATAACTTCCCTCAAACAATGATGGCAGTTGTTGGAGGAGGAGGTGGAGGGTTTATAGGAGGAGGAGGAGGGGGAGGAGCCCCTCCAGGAAGAGGTGGAGGCGGAGGAGTCCCTCTAGGAGGAGGTGAAGGTCAAGGGCCTGCCCCCCCTCCCAAATTTTTCATGAAAGTCGCATCCAGATACACTCCTTTAGTATTTCCCATCCCCCTACACGATCTTCCAGAAAATTACATAAAAAATTTACCGAAATTCACTGGGGAGGGAGATCTAACCGTTGCTGAACATATTAATTTCTTCGACCAATTCGCAGATATCTTTGGTATCGAGCACGAGGATACTCGAGACTCCTTGTCCAAAATTTTGAAGGTCAGGTCTGAACTTGGTTTCAGAGCCTACCCGCAGCTTCTATCCTGTCATATGACACTTTGGAAGATGCTTTCCTCAGACAATGGGGTGAGAGAAAATACCATCTCTATTATCTAACCGAATTTGGGTCTTTGAAGAAAAATAACTCAGAAACAGTCATGTAATTCATTCAGAGATTCAACAAACTGTACAATAAAATCCTAGCTGAAGTCAAACCATCTCAACCCGCGGCCAAAGTGACTTTCGCCGGAGATTTCGAGCCGGATTTTTCACTACTTTTGTGAGAGAGAAGGGGAGCCACCTTAAACTGTATGCAGGACAATGCAGTAGAGATAGAATCTAATATGATGGATTCAGGTAAACTTAAGGCTAGAGTAGAGACTGGAAACCAAGAGACCAAGTGCTTTAGAGAACAAGTTGGCCCTTCAGGGTCCAATAGATCCTCAGACAATAGGGTGGACGATATGGCTAGAGTGATTAAAGAGTTGTCAAATAAAATAGCCCGAATGGAACTCGAACAGGTCAAGGCTGACTCTTACCCCAAAAAATATTACAAGAGAAATCAAAACCCTCCTAATCAACAAAGACAAATAAAAAAGGAAGATCAAAAAATACAAGCTCCCTTAAAGAATGAAAATTTTATAGGAGCTAACGATTTTCAAGACTTTGAGGATTCAGATAATGATGTCACGAACTTCGGTGATGACTGTAGTCAACCATATATGACTCGTGAAGACTATGAAAAGTCTCTAAATATGTCGAAGCCATCAAATGAGAGTGAGGAGGGTGATCACACCGAGATCTGTGAATCTCAATCAGAAACTGAGATAATGATGGTTGATTTTCAACCGAGGTACAACCTGAGATCCAAGAGTAAGCCCACCTCAACGACTCAACCCAAGAAAATCCTTCAGAGAGGTCAATCTTATGAGCCTCCTTTGGACTAGACCTTATCACCCAACAACAAAACTAGAAGAGTAAGCACTCAATAGTCTGAGGTGGAAAAAGTTGAAGCTCAAACATAGGAGACCAAACCCGTAAATAAAGCTATGTCTTCGACTGGGACCATGAGTGATAAATCTATACAGACAAATAATTCGGAAAGGAAGAATTCAGAAGTCTCAACCAAAGAAACAGACAAGGTGAGCAGAGATTTTAGTTTTGAAAATGAGTTAAACAAAATTAAGATACCAATCCCTTTGGTGGAATTAGCGAAAAACCTTGTTTATCGCAAACAAATTACCAAAATGATAGGTGTCTCTAAACTAGAAAGCCAGTCCAATGTTATAAACTTGGAAGATGATAGACCTAACATCACTTTTGGTGCCCATTTTGAAGGGTCCAAAGACAACATCTCTCCCTTTTATATCACTTTGAATGTATATGATCAGTTGTTGCATAATTGTATGTTAGACTCCGGAGCTTCCCATAATGTTATGCCCAAGATTATAATGGAGAAGATGGGTCTCTAGATCACAAGACCTTATGGAAATTTGTACTCTTTTGATTTGAGGAAGGTTAAATGCATGGGGATGATAAAAGATCTGGTAGTTACCCTGGTGCAGGTCCCGGTTAAGAGTATCATGATGGATGTGGTTATCGCAGATATTCCCCCTAAGTATGGCATGTTGTTATCTATGTCATGGGAAGCCAAGTTGGGGGGTTCTCTTCAGTTAGACATGACTTATGCCACAATCCCTGTATTCGGTGGTCAGTTCACTCGTTTATATAGAGAAACAAGATTATCATATACGGTCAGTGACCCTCAAAACCCACACAACTTCCCTATTTACATCGCAGACCAAGATCTGGGAAATTGAATCTAGTCTTTTGATGATGGTCTGGATGGTTTCCCAGAGGAAATCGATAAAAAGCAAGAAGATTCAAACCTCATGACAGAATATCTGTGTAGTACTGGTGTCTGGAAAATGTATTTTGACGGTGCTTTATCTTCTGAAGGGGCAGGTGTTGGAGTGCTTTTAGTGGCGCCAGAAGGTAAGTTCATTGTTCCTTTCTCTTACCATTTGCAGTGGGACATAGATTACACTAATAACGTATGCAAATATGAAGCATTGATCTTAGGATTAGAGGTTGCCAAAAAGCTAACTATAAGAAACTTGGAGGTATATGGTGATGTAGAATTAATAGTCAAACAAGTAAACCGACAGTACCTAGCCAACCATCCCAGACTAAGAACGTATAGAAATTATTCTTGGGATCTCATGGAAAAAAATTTCTCATCCGTAAATATCCATTTTATCCCTCACGCAGAGAATCTACATGTTGATGCATTGGCAAAGGCAGCTTCAACCTTCTCCCCCCCCACGACTTTTAAACTGAAGTATCACATTGAAATCAAATACAAACCCTCCATACCAGACAATATCCGACACTGGCAAGTCTTTGAAGATGATGAACAAATCAAGAAATTCCTTACAGTAGTAGGCAAATTCTCCGAAGTCCATGCTGACCAAGAAAATCAAAACGACTCAATGTGGATCATGCAAGAAGGGGAAGACCCTGAAACCTTCCGAGAAAAAATTGCAGATCCTCGTATGCTGATCTTTAAAAGTAATCAGATTCTGAAAGGATTAATTCCTTTAGAAAGACTTTTTGATCAGAACAACGTACCTGTGAAATCTATTTGCAGCCCCAACCAGAAGAAGTGGAGGACTATGATATAGGAACTGAAAAAGAATCCAGGGTAGTAAAGATATCCAAGTTCCTCCCTCCCAAAGTAAAGGTCAAGTACAGAGACTTACTCAGACAGTATAAAGATGTTTTCGCCTGGTCCTATGATGAATTGAAAACATATGACACTTCCATTATCGATCACAATATACCGTTGAAGCCTGGGGTCAAACCGTTTAGGCAAAATCTTAGGCAAATTAACCCCATTCTATTACCTGTGATAGAAAAGGAAGTTAAAAAACTCTTGGATGCGAAAATAATCGTACCTCTGAGATATTCAGACTGGGTAGCTAACCTAGTCCTAGTCAGGAAAAAGAACGGGGAAATCAGAATTTGTGTGGATTTCTGGAACTTAAACAAGACGTCTCTCAAAGATAATTATCCGTTGCCCAAGATGGACCATGTACTAGAAAAAGTAGTTGGATCAAACCGAATGTCTATGATAGATGGGTTCTCTGGTTATAATCAAATCGCCATGAATGAACAAGACAGGGAAAAGACTGCTTTCACCACACCATGGGGTACATTTATGTATGACAAAATGTCGCTTGGTTTGATGAATGCAGGGGCTACATTATAGCGTTCTATGGACATCGCTTTCGTAGGAGAAAGAGACAAGTTCGTAGTCATTTACCTCGACGGTTTGATGGTTTTTTCTAAAACCGATGAAGAACACTTGATCCATCTGAAACAGACTTTCGAGAATTGTCGCAGGTTTGGTCTATCTTTGAATCCAAAGAAATCACATTTCGCTATGCGAGAAGGTAAGATTTTGGGCCATATCGTATCTAGAGATGGGATCAGGATTGATCCTAAGAGGATTGAAGCAATAAATACTATAAATATTCCCAGAAATGTAAAAGAGATTCAATATTTCTTAGGAACTATAAATTTTTTACAAAGGTTTATTCCCAATTTCGCTGAGATTGTCAAATTGATCACAGGAATGTTGAAGAAGGATAGCAGAGTAAATTGGACAACTGAAGCCAGAGCATCGTTCGCGCATATTAAAAAATTCATAAGTGAGGCACCTGTGTTAGCAAGCCCAGATTATCTGAAAAATTTTCTTATCTTCTCGTTTTCTTCTGAACATACTATCGTCGCGGTGCTCCTACAAAAGGATGACGAAGAGTTCAAATGGTCGATCGCATTTTTTAGCAAGAGCCTTAGAGATGCAGAATTGAAGTATGACATAATAGAAAAGCAGGCGTACGCCATGGTAAAAGTGCTAAAGGCATTCAAAACTTATGTACTACATTCAAAAATTATCGCGTACGTGCCTACCAGTTCTGTGAAAGATATCCTAGTACATCCAGACAGTGATGGAAAGAGAGGGTGATGGCTTGATAAAATCCAAGAATTCGATTTGGAAGTTAAACCGACCAAATTGATAAAAGGGCAAGGCCTAGCCAAACTCTTAGCTGAATCAAATCTCAGGGCTCTTGATATCAATTGCCTGCAGGGAAGCGATGAAGACACAGACCTAAATCAACCAGATGAAGAAACGAGTCCCAACTAGATCGAAGAGAAGTTATTATCATCAGGATGGTACAGAGACATAGTTTTTTTCTTGTTGAACCTAAGATGCCCAGACGAACTATCACCGTCTAAATGCAGAACCTTAAAACTCCATGCAGTTAAATATTGTATATCCGAAAGCCAGCTATATTGGAAGGATCCACTCGGGTTCTTGCTAGTCTGTTTAGTAGAATCAGAAACCTAGCGGGTTATAGATGAATTTCATAAGGGAGTATGTGGGGGGCATCACGCATGGAGAGCTACAGCTTAAAAAATCTTGAGGGCGGGATATTATTGGTCGAAACTCTTTTCGGACGTCAATGCCAAAGTGCGTGCCTACAAACCTTGTCAAATATTTGCTAGTAAACATAAACTCTTTGCATTGCCACTCGTTCCAGTCAAAGTTGAAGCTCCATTTCAAAAATGGGGTCTAGACTTTATAGGGGAGATTAACCCCCATTATAGTGCTCAACATAAGTGGATCTTAACAGCTACAAATTATTTTACTAAGTGAGTGGAAGCCATTCCAACCAAAAGGGCAACAGATTCGGTGGTGATCAATTTCTTGGAAGACAATATTTTGTCAAGATTTGGTTGTCCCGGAAAGATAGTTACCGACAATGCCCAGGCCTTTAAATCTATGGCTATGATCAGCTTTTGTCAGAAGTATAATATTGTTCTCGGCCATTCCACTGCATATTACCCCCAGGGGAATGGATTGGCTGAATCATCTAACAAGAACCTGGTAAACATCATCAAGAAAGTACTGGATGAAAATAAAAGGTCTTGGCATGTGCACTTGAAATACGCATTATGGGCAAACCGCATCAGCACTAAACGGTCTATCGGCATTTCTCCGTTTCAAATGGTCTATGGCATATATGCGGAGCGCTGCCAGTGATGAAGTTATGGCATGATCAAAATGAAGAACCCAATCATGTAACCAGGAGAATTAACCAGCTGATTGAGGTTCAACAACATAGAGTTGAAGTTGATGAAAAGATGCAGAAGTACCAAGATGATATGAAAGCATTGTTCGATCTTAATGAAAAGGAAAGGGAATTCCTTCCAGATGACTTAGTGCTAAGATGGGATGCAAGAAAAGAGGAACCCGCGAAGCATGGTAAATTTGACCACCTCTGGTATGGACCATTCAGGGTCTCGGCTCCGAAAGGGAAAAATTCCTTCCTTCTAGAAAATATAGACAGAGAATTCCTCAGCATCCCTGTCAACGGGCGGTATCTAAAGCATTACATGACGTAACAGTTGCCAGTTAAAAAAAACAAAAAAAACTTCGTAAATAAATAAATTTCATTATATGTGTTTTGTACATACATATATTTTCATTTAAACATTTGCCTTTGATTTTCAGTTTTTGTTCATAAAATCTCGACATATTTCCAATAAGACTCGTATTTTCTTTTACAGGAGTCCAGCTGTATATGAAAACTAGCAGGGAAAGTAATTTGCAGGTCGGTGTCAGAAATAGAGCGGCATAAAGCAGGTGATACCTAAAATAGTTTCATATTGCGCAAAGAAAGTAAAATGAAAAGGTAAAAAGGAACTTTCTCAAAAACATATGTTATGAAAGACTATTAAAGGAAACCGAGGTAACGTCATTCAAACTACAATATCGACTAACATGTTAGATAATAGGATCATTGCTTGTCTTGATTTAAAATAATTTGAATGATACACTCAATCAAAAAACAGTCTGTCAAAATAAACTATCCCCAAAGATATCTACCAGAGTCAGTCTCGAGTTGTTTTGACCTCCATATTTTCAGTCAATAAATCACTACCTGGCACCATGCCTGTCTTTGGGTCTAACTTTTGACAAGCCACCATATTTTTGTTTCATTACGAAGGGATAAAAGTTTTTCGTTTTAGCCTCGTGAGTTTCAAAACAGATTGTGGAAGGAAAGCAAGTCTTCACAACTACTTGATCCCCTGCTAAGCGAGGGAATGTTTAGAGCGATCCTAACTTTCCTAGGTTTTTCAACGGTATCGGAGGATTGAATCTTGCTCAAATAGGATGTCCTTAAAAAATTATTTTCCTTTTTCTCCCTAAGAACGAAGATGTTGTGAAGGTCAAGGGAAGGTTGGTACCGAGTAATCAAAGTAAGTTGACAGAACTCTAATGCAAAATATTACACAGATATCATCCCTGATACAAACTGATTGCCCCCATATTCGCGCTCAAAAAAGTAAATTATAAGACAGGTGGTGAAAGGAAATTCAGAAATGATTTCCCCCACCTAGTCCAAAAGATGATGAAAGGAAATTCAGAAATGATTGCCCTCATCTCAGCATTTAAATGCATAAATATATTCCGAAGTGGTGAAAGGAAATTCAGTAAAAGGGGACAGATAAATTCACCAGGGTACTGAACAGGCTCGCTGGCAGTGAAGCAATGTATGAGATATATGTAAGGCTGTTATACACAAATATCACTCTACTCTGGTAACCAATGCTTTCTAAAAACCTGATCCACATACCAAATTCAGATGGGACTTCCCGATTAAAAAACATATAATCTCATTCTTTTGATGCAAGCTGAGAGCCACAAGATCTGTTGGGTCTCCTAGGGTCGTTTCGACTGTCTTAAAACATACCTAAAGTTAGTAGTGGGAAAGGGAAAATTGTGAAAGGGACTACAGATGTGTTTGAAAAGAGTATCTGATTTTGAAAAAACTTCTCAAGGTAAAGAACGGAGTCTTTTCCCCCCTTCGATCCTCTTTCCTTGGAACTTTTCCACCTGATTGAGTTTTTTACTCCATTTACCCAATATTGGCACGTGGTCTACTATTCTTCTCGCCTCATAGGAAGGCAAGATCCCTAGTTGGAGCCTATGTTGGAGCCGCCCTTGTTTTTAACCCATCACAATTTCATTTCAATGCTTGAAATCTAAAGATGGTTTTCTTTTTCCCTCCGAGAGATCGATGATCTCTAAGAGCTTGATCACGCAAGCAACTATAATTTTTCTACTCTCGAAGCAAGTCCTACATTTTGTAAGAATGTTCCCTCCTTTTTCTCTACTTCAGAGTCTCGTAGATCAGATACTATAATTCATGAATTCACATGTCCCGAGTCACGAAATTGCAAAGTCGTTTAAAATTTTCACTCAAAGTGGTAACCAGGGTAAAATATTTCAACTCATGATTAGACGTCGTCGGGGTTTCGTGCCTCGGCGTTCACCAAACCAAAATTTTTACTTTTATAGCCTCGAGGGTCGAGGACACGAGGTATTGTTTGGATAACCCAGGTCAAGGATTAAAAGCAAAAAGCTAACCGTGGTAAAAGTTGTTCTCGGCATTTCGTCACTCGGCACTATCTTTTTCAAAAGTCACAGCTTTTGAACGTCGACCCATGAAGTCACGATGTAATTATAACATGATTAATTAATCACTTAATCCAATATTATCTTCCCCTTAATTAAACCTTGTTATCGCGATCTCACGATTTCACAACTCGACATATAAATCCCCCAAAAACTTATCCTCGAAGTTCCGAGTTGTGATATGGCAAATAAAATGATTATAAAATAAATCAAGCCCCAAATCATGATTACCTTTAATTAAACAAAAATCGGTTCTTGCGGTCTTGGGAGTTGGAGACTCAAAATGTTAACAGAAAATCCACGATATAACGAATAGCGAGAAATTGATTAATGTGGCGAGATTTGGATTAATTAAGTTAAATCAAGACTTATCCCGCATTTCGATGCCTGCACGATTTACGATGGGGCCCTTTCTCTCCATATGCCAACTAACTTTTAAATCGCCAAAATTTATGACATTAATGGGGAAATAGGGTAAATCTATGTGTAAGATCGGATTTTTACGGCATAAATTTATTTCTAATTTTGAATTGATAGGTTTGTTTTGAAATGTACTGAGTTTTTCAAATATATGTAAGAGTTGCAATTCATTATAACAAATGCATTTTCATAGCACGTCAAGCTCATCACTTCTGAGTAAACTAGCTTCGGCCATGGCTCCATGGAAAGCAGCGAAGGCGAATGTTGAGGTTGCAGGACAAAGCTCAGATAATGTCTCTAATACTTTGGCCCGAAGTGTCGACTTGGTCCCTAACTGGTCTTTTGTTTCAGACATTCTACAATCAGAATTGGTGGATTATTCAGACGACTCCAACGACAATGAAAAAGATGATCTAAACACCAAGTACAAAATAGTCGTCCAATCCGAAATGCACAGAGTAGCAGCCCAACCACGGTTGCTTCCTTGTTATGACATGATCCGATGGGCATTGGATCATGTGGACGTACCGACCAGGACTATCATGAATGAGCAGGGAGTCACTATAGGGAATTTTAGGCCTGAGCATCTGCAAACCATGTATAAGCTACCTACGACGTCCGAATACAAATATGGCGCTGAGTTCTTGGACGAATTCAAGGAGAAGGAGTGCACACAGTATGATAAAACCATGTCTGGTTTGATAAAGGATTGGGTTTCATGCACCGCGAAGTTCAAAGCTAATGACCAAGGTGTTTATTCAATCACTTCATTGGAACTGCAGTATAAATATGTGGCCATGATGACATGTCGGTTATATGGGAGAGAGGACACATCGCATTTTTACCTAGTGTGGGTGCCTCTAATGTTTCGGGTCACATAAGGTTGCTCTTTTAACTGGGCAAGGATGCTTTCGAATAGCTTGGCCAATCGGGTCACAGAGTATCGGGAGCAGAAGGAGAGTGGGAAGGCATCATCATTCTTCATGTCCGCATACATTATGGACACAATCTATTCTATGACACCATTTCCATTAATGAGCTGGGGCTGGACTCTGGTCGAAGACAAACCCATACATGTATACCATGAAAAGCTATGGGAAAACAAAGCAGAAAAGTTCACATATGAAATTTTTAACTGGGTGATGGTGCCCCTGCATATCACCACTTTTGGTCACCCACCACCTCGTATCTCGGACAGCATTACGACAATTCTGAGCAGCATAGCAGACTGGTACGTGGCGGCAGAGTTTTCAGGGCCTCTGTTCTCCCGCATGCGCTGCCATTGTTTATTCCTGACAAGCTGGATTGTCGCGAGGTCGTCTGACAGACAGTAATTGGCAATGTAAGTAAAGAGCTCAAAGGGTATTTGAAGAAGGTGTGGCCGTCTTTTCCCATTCGTTTAAATTCTTATTCTTTATTAGATTTTGGTCATGCCAAAGTCGAGGTTGCTTCCCTGGAAGACCTAAATTTGGTCTCCATCGAATACAAGAAGCACGATCCACAGAGGGTCGTGAGCAATCATTTGGAAAATTGTGGCCTAAAAATATTTTATCATGAGAATTCACCCCTAGATGATATTTTCCAAGGAGCGAGGTCCTATGAGGAAATTCTAGTCCAGATTCAATCCTTGGTGCCCGAGGATAGAGCTGAGGTATTGAAATTCCAGGGACACCGACGTAGCTGTCTCCCCGCTGTACTGCGCGGTGAGGTTCCCGATACTTCGGAAACAAAACAAAAGGATGTTGAAGGTTCTAAAGACGCAACTCCTGACCAGGGAAAACACCAGGACAAGGAGGAACAAACAAAGAATCCAGAAGCAGAGTCAAAGACTCGAGACCCACCAAAGAAACTGAATCTGCAGACCGAGATAAAGACCCCAGAACCACCAAAGAAGCAAAACCCGGTCGACACCCCAGGAAAATCGATGAAATAGATTGGAGCACCCATCACATCTGTCACCCCTTTGCAGTCGACGCAGGGAAATATAGAAGAAGGATGGATATTCAATGAGGAGCTGAGGCCCATAAGAGMAKAAGAACTCCCYCCGAACGAGTTTTTCTTTGATAAAAAGAGAAAAGCAGTAGTAAAAAGAGAATTCTACCAGGAAGGAGAGTCGACTGCCAAAAAGTATAAAGTTATGATAGATGGAAAAGATAAAAAGAACGAGCAATTCGCCACTGAAATCGCAGGGATTCTAGGAGCGTATGCCTCGGCAAATCAATTCTCGGTCTGACTTTTGAAGAACCAACTTAAAAGAAAGAATCACCTAATCAGGACTCTTGAAGCCAGATTGGCCACAGCCACTGAGAATGCTAAAGGTCAGGTGAGCGTGGAAATAGAATAGGCCAGAGTGGCCGACAAAAATGAAATAGAAGTGCTCAAGGCTAAGCTTGAGCAAGCACAGTTGGTGGTCCAGGATGGTCGAACGCAGGCGAGCCAACAGAGGAGTTTGATTGAACAGTTGCATGCTTGAGTAGAGATCACCGAGAGAAGAATGATAGACATCGAGATATTTAAATCCCAATCTATTGAGATTCGAAGAAGAATCTCTTCGGCACAGCAGAATTTGCTCGCCAAGGTAGGAGAGATTCGGGAAAACTGTCTGTTGATAAATCAAGTTTTCGAGAACCTATCAGCTATAGAAAGGGATGTAGGATCCAGGAGGCAGTAATATCCATGAACAATCGGGTTTCGGCGGGTACTCCCAGGTTCACCATTTCGGAGAAAACCTGAGGGAATATTATGTTGAAGGATTGGGAGCACAACATCGCCTTGGGCAAGGAGCAAGCCCAAAAGGTAACCAATTCCCTCGAAGAAGCTTTTAATTCTATAGACGGTGAGCTGTTGGGCATTGACAGTGGAGGCAATGTCAAAGCATTGATGCAAATGAATGTGGAACAGATCTCACTTGATCTGAAAGATAAGGACGAAAGAGATTCGACTGATTTCTCTCAGATGAATATGGTGGACATAGTCCAAGTTGATAAGTACATGATCAAACCCAGTGCACAACTAAGTGCCCTCGACATCATCGACTCACAAATGGAAGACAAGTTGCAGCAGTTAGCCCGAGAATGTTACTTCATCGAGGCCAGTTGTCAAGCAGAACCATCATGGCTCATATCCCAGCTAGTGGAAAGATGTGTCGCCTACACCGAGTCCGCGCGACGACAAACACCTGGCACCAAGTGAAGATAGAGTAGGCGAAATGGAGCGATTGCTCTCTTCTCGGTCATAACCAAAATTTTGCAACTATTAAGATTCTATCTTCTTTGTAAAAATTGTATAAATATATCCCAGAAACAAATAAACAGGCCTGGACCTTTTTGAGTAATTTGTAATAGAGTTTTTACATTGAAAGTTAATACAAGCAGATCTGGAGATTCTCAATTTCGTCACTACTGTATTACAAGTTTGCTTCCTTGTATCTCATTTTTCCATTTCATTTCATATTATTAACTGATTTTCTTCGTTATACTTTAGTACGACCACTACTATAATGAATGAATTTTGGTTTTTTGTAATTGTTTATTGTCTTTCCTCTGCACCAGCTATCAGCGGGTGTAAGACCAATCTGCATTTTCAGAATTCTACATATATTCTATGCTACGTCGGTTGTTTCCTTACTATTTTCCTCTTCCATTTATATGCCATATTTCCATTTGACAGGAGCCTTGCATTATATACAGCTAAATGTTTTTCTCCCACTTCACATCCTTTATTAAAATATAATACAGTTACGGGAAAGAGCCTTATATTCGCATTCATGTTTTATCTCTACAATCGTAAATTCTCTTTTATGCGACCCAACTGAGACATCACTTAACTTCTTTTAAAGTCTTTCCTACCTTTACTATTCCCCCATGACAGTTCCTATACCAACTCAACCTAACGTTGACCCTGGACGACTGAATCAAACACACATTGCCTTAAACCTCTTCGACACAATTCTTAAAACGGAAACTAATTGGGCCGAACTTGAACAATCATGGGCAGCCATTGAACGAGACATAACTATCCAGGAACAGTTGGAAGCCAGAAAATGCCAACGTAGAAATCGTCCTTAGTTTCCTTCTCCGAAGGTTGACGTTTCTCCCTTCTCCATCTTTTAACCACTTTCGGATGCCTTGACACTGTACTTTTAAGCCTTAAGTATAGACTCAGGAATAACACCATGCACCAACCTATACCAAACAACCTGTAATCAACCTGTACCATAAACAATTTCATCCAACCATGTACCAAGTATGTACCAATCATGTGTCAACTACTCATCAACTATGACTCATCAATATGTACCAA
>JZKD02S1776712.1:50477-70691 GCA_000966675.3 Picea glauca | reverse complement strand
TTTTACAATAAACATGAATGTCAAAAATCCTAGACATCCAAAAAACCTAACCCTAGGAGATGAATCACCAAAATTCATGTGGGCCTCGTTTGGGTAAGTTAGTACATCAACTTCCCGGGGTCGTAACTTTTGCATACAATATCCCTTTTAGGTGCATGATAGCCCATTGGAAAGGTATATCCAAGGAATACACATTTTGTTGTTATCTATAAAAGTTCATTCTAACTGTGGCGAGCCCTAAAAAACGTTGTTTAGGGCCTCAAAACGGCCCCGCATATTAGTGACCCGAAAACTAGGGAAAAAACTGCCAAATTGGAAAACTGTCAAAATGAGCTAGTTGGAATAGGTGGGAGGCCACCAAAATCCATCTGGATATCACACACACACACACACACACACACACACATATATATTTATATAGATAGATATCATGTTTTGTGTTGAGCTCCCATTTTGTCACTCACCTTACACTTCTTTCGGCCATTTATTCCCCACCTAGGCATTAAAATCCAACTGATTGTCTCATAATCCTCCATATTCAGCGGGACAAGTCTTTATCTTGACATCCACAGACTATTTTACAAAATGGACTGAAGTTGTCCCGCTTAAGCATTTGCGGGATGAGCAGGTGATTTCTTTCCCTGAAAATAATATTTTTTCTAGATTTGGTCTTCCTTTGGAAATCATTACAGACAATGGTCCCTCTTTTATTTCTGCTAAGCTGACGCAATTTTTAGCTAATTTGGGGGTTAAAATTTTTACCTCATCAGCTTATTATCCCCAAGGTAATGGGCAGGTCGAGTCTACCAATAAGAATATGGTAAGAATTATCAAGAGGCTCATTGAAGATAAACCTCGTCAATGGCACACACTCCTCACTTAGGCCCTTTGGGAAGATCGCACTACCACCAAGGTGAGCACTGGTTGCACTCCTTTCTATATTGTTTATGGTCAAGAAGCCATTATGCCTACTGAGATGGAACTTTCCTCCTTAAGTTTAATGCTACAGGTCAAATAATTGAATTCTTCTGATGTTTCTCAAATAATGAATGCACTTTTGAATTTAGAGGAGCAAAGGACATTTTACTTGGATAATATAAAGAGAAGACAACAGACTGTTAAAAAATATTTCAACAAAAGTTTCAAGGCTGTCAAATTTAAAGTTAATGAGAAGGTACTTATGTGGGATTCAACTCATGCTAATAGAGGAAGGCATTCAAAGTTTCAAAAATTGTGGTTGGGTCCTTTTAAGATCGCTTTTTTCCTGGGTGCAAATTCTTACATTCTAAATGACTTACAAGATCGATTGTTTTCCTACAACACTAACGATTCCCACTTAAAACACTATGTGGAACCAACTTGAAAGGTTTAACGCTATATGGAATGTTTTATGTATTTTAGTAGTTTTTAATTTATGTTCTTACATTTCTATTTTTTTACTTTTCTGTCATTTCATTTCTTCTTATTTTGTTTCTGCTTTTTCATTTCTGCTAGGACTTTTCTTACTTTTTGTTTCTTTTGACTTCTTTTCTTGTCAAAAAAAAATGTTGGATCATTTTTTCCACAACGACGCTTCTGCAAAGTATTGTTAATCAATAACAATCGATTTACACAGTTTTCATGATGTTCCTCTTGAAAACATCATTCAAAATGTTATCTTCTTCAACAGATGTTTTATAAGATAGTTGGTTTTATCCCTCTTCTTCTTTCCTTTTCTTTCATCCATTTCAAGATTCAAAAGAGAAAGTTCAAAAAAAATTCTCCTAGAAGTCAAGAATACTTTTTAGTTGAATGGTTATGCTTACAGGGATAAAACCCCTCATACTTAACACTTTCCATGATTTATTCCCAAATTCCTGGTCATTGTTCCGTTAAATCCACTCACTTCCCCCTGTTGCATAATCATTTTTTATTTATACCTTCTTTATATGATGTTGCATGGTCTGCAAAACTAGACATTCTGAGTTCTTAATCTGTTGGAAACAGATTCCCTGTGGAGTTTCCAGTTTGTTAATGATTAAAATCGCAACGATGAATTCCGCCCGAAAATGATTGCTAAAAATGCTATTATTTAATTATGATAATAATATAATACTAGTAGGTGGGACCCCCTTGTAGACTAGAGGCGCAAGGATAGACATATGACACATATTTTTTTTTTGTTATGATGTTGACTACACAGTCCTACCTTTTTTATGATGTTGTCTAGTTGCATTTGGTGTGATAATGAGTGGTTAATGCATGATGTTGGTAATAATTTGCGACACGGAATAGTTTCCATGGTTATGAGGATCATTTTGGTTAAAGTTTCTATGTTATAACCTTTTTACTAATTCTTATGTTGATTTCTTAGCCACATATATGCAAGGGATACTTAATGGTAGCATGATCAAAACAAGGGAAATTATGGAAAGGTTCTATAGTTATAGCAAAAGTAAAGGGACTATGTGAAAGACTACATGCAAATTTAAAATGTAAGAGTTAATGGTTTAGTGTTACTCCTAGCTATTATGCTCTTTGGTTGGTTAATGGACTATGACAATTTCATTAAATTCGATTGCAGGCGCATATAGCAATGTTGATATGGATTATTGTGTGGATTTATGCTTATTGGGTTGTCTCGTACTTCGAATTGAATGGGGACAGGTGATGGAAGTGACATGAATTTACTGCACGTCACTCCAAACCTTCTCTATCGCCCGTCACCTTAGCATTGTTCCATCATTGCAATTTCGCTTGTTGGTTGTGAAGCTCCGCGTTTTTCAGTTTTTTTGGAAGGGAAGGGAAGGCCAACTCATCATTTAAGCATTTTTTTCACAAGTATGGTTCTTTTCTCTCCATCCATGAAGTATTATTTGTTTTATGAACCAAATGGTGGCTCAGTGATCCTTGGATTTTGTGTGTTCTTGAGATTTTCAAATGTGTGTAAATGTGGTGTGATGGCTCTCTGTGATGATTGTAAAATGTTGGAAATTGAAAGAAAAGGAATGGGTATTATTAAGTTGTGTGTTGGTTATTTACCTAGTCAATGTAGTTTTATGATGGGTCTCTGTGGAATAATAAGTGACAGTGGTGCAATAAGGCTCTAGGTTTGATGATTGAGGGTTTTTGTTATGTGTATCATTGTCAGTTAACTCGTTTTCCTCTCAATTGTTGTGGTAATCCTTACCCAGTTGCAGAGAAATTTCCAACAGTGGTGTGTTCTTTTCTTCAAACCCGAGTTGTGGTTGGTAGCCTGTTCCTATTGCCTTTTCACTGAAAGTGACCCAAGATCCAGTATTGGTTGGCCCCGAATGTTAATACAGTCCTGTGTGGGTATTGGATTGATACAGGTTATATCTCAGCATTCTTTCACAAGAATATGTGCGTCCTCATTGTTGTTGTTGTCAAAAGTTATTAACCTCTTGGGTGACTGGAAAGAGACAGTGTCTCACTATGTTGGGATAACCACCATTGTTAAGTTAAACCGCATCTCTTCTCTGCAAGTGTTATATGCACCTGTGTGCACTCAATTATTTTACTCGAATTACCTTTGTCTCTCCTCGAGTGTTGACTTTTGTTTCCATCAAGGGCTTGGAGTGATAAGTCGAAGAACTGTGTGGCTCATTGTTGTTTCATTTTCAAAAAAAAATTATGTCCTTTGGTTGATGGTGAAATGGATATAAGTATTGGAAGACCGTCATCTCTCTGTGTTTTTGTTTAAAATATAAATAGGTGTTGCCTCCCTGCATTTGATTTTTGACAATGCTGAATCAAACTCTAACTGTCTCTGCTCTCCTTGGGCACATTCTGAGGTTTTTCAAGCGTCGGGTTATCAGTTAATGATTGTGGAAATTTAAGGAGACTTTCTCTCTCGTTTATAAACCCATCCCTTTTGGTCGAATCTCTGTGAGGTCCCTCTGTGATGAAATTGTTTAAACAAATTAAAAAAAAAAATGCATGGTTGCATACAATTGAGGGTTGTGTTTCTATTCATTATGGTTTTGATCATTGTGTTTTATCCAGCATGGTCTTGATTACATAAGAAGATGCCTATGTGAATTTTACTAAGCCCGATCAGGGTTCTAGCAAGTTAAAAAAAGGTTTCTATGTGTTAGTTTACTTATGTCCACTTCATATATGATATAGTTATATTGAAATCATCGTGCAAACTACCAATTGTTAAAAAAGGGATCAAGCTTAGGGTTTATGTTTAGATTGATTGTTGTTTCAATTCAAGATTTTGTCAATTGATTGATTAAAGTCATGTGTATGATCGGGCATGCTTTTAAGTCTGTCCACATTTTTTAAAATACACCTGTGTACATTTAAATTGGGCCCAATTGTTGATTGGTGAACAGTGATTGTTGATTGCTTATCGTGGTGCACTATTGATTATCAGGGATAGATGTTGAGCATATTTGTGTGCATGTTTTGATTATTTTTTAAAAAAGAAGAAGGAATCAGCATTATAATAAACAATATTGTTGAATGGAAAAGGTTTTTATAAGTTATGAATGCACAGACTGTTAAAGTTAAGGATTTCTGGGAAAATTTAATTGTTATTGAGACAACAAGCAGTTTTGTATACAATTGAGGAATAGTGAATGTTGGTCTTAGAAGTGGATGCTTTTTGGATTAATTTTGAACAGAGTTATGATTGTATGATTTATTTAATTTGTTTTATGAACAGTATCCATCAAATTCCCTGCCATTTTCTCACTTTTTCGATCAATACAAATCCCCTCACAATCCTAGATTCATTTTGCATGCCATGTTCTTAAAATTAAATTAAAACTTTGTATTACAGTGATTAAGAAATAAACCAGAGATGGCTCACAGCTTATATGATTTTTTTATTGTTGTACAGTCTATTTTTCAATGATGGTTGAGCAGTAATCATGTTCTTACTCCCTTTCATTTTCTCACGTTTTCGCTCAATATAGTCCCCTCAGATCTCCCAGAACCCTAATTCACCCCCTACTCATTAACAATTATTGAATGAATTTTATGGATTGGATTGCATGGGTCTGATGTGATTGTTGAGCCAAATTTTGTTTCATATTAAGATATGTCATGTGTGGTTTGTTTAAGAATCTAGTTGCTAATTGAAGTCCCTGAGAATGACAGATGGCAGGAGATTGTTCACACATCAGTCTCCCAACATCGGGGCTAGCAAAATTTGTCTCTACCTACTCCTCCTCCACCTGCTAACCCAAATGTCCATATTTCCCTTGCACACTCACCTGTACAGTCCTCCCACACAATAAAAATACTCAAAACCTAAGCCCACCATATGCATGATAAAGGAAAAGTGGTTTCTTCCCCCTCCTCCCCCTCAAGTGATTCAACCAAATTTGTTTCATGCCACATGCACTTAAGAGATGATTGTTCTCATGCCATCAGTGATATCAAGCCTAAAGGCTCTACACATCCTAAGGCTAATTTAGAGAAGTCAAAAGGAGATAGCAACAACAAAGGGAAAATTTCCTCTCAAAGTGGCAAATACAGTTTTTGAAATTATTTTATTATTGTTTTATTGAGGACAGTGGGTTGCTGAAGGTTTTGGACAACATACTATTTTTGGATATTCTAGATATTGTATGTTTGGATATGATTTGAAATATCATTGATATTTAATTTTCAAAATATGAAAATGATTATGGGAGCCACAAGGAGGGATGTGTCTAATTTATTGTCTAGTTATGTTTATTTTTGTTAAAGAAATTAAAGGGAGTTACAAGGGGTCCCACCTACTAGTTATTATTTATTAAAAGACCCTTATTATTATTATTACTATTATTATTATTATTAATTCTTCCTCTAAACTAAAAGTTAGTTGAGTTTTTGTTAACTTAACTAAATGAAGTGGTTGAACTACTTCAACTAATTTGGAATGTATAAAATCCAAATAAAGAGGAAGAAAAATAGAGAATAGAAGGAGAAAGAATACTAAGGTTTTCTCTTGAGTTTTATTGAGATAGTTCATTTTGCATTCATTCTTCAATTCATTAAAAACCTAATTCTCTTTTATGACAGCAGGGTCTGATTGTAGACAACAAGATTCAAAGTTGAATTACATTATTTAGACACTTGTTTTCAGAGGTGTTGATCTATATTTGGTAGTCTGTGTAGACTTGTTTGTTTATGAATTAAATTTCATGACTGACAAAGGATATTGTGTAGAGTCGAGTGGGAAGCAATCTGTGGCAAGCTAATCTAGATTTTTAATTTCAATATGTTTACTTCATGTCAGAGACTTTTTGTATGGTTTTCATCGGGGATATCTAAGTTTGACTTTGGTCCAAACTCCCTCGGGGATTTTTGTAAAGAGAATGATTCTTTTGATTTCTTAGAATGAAATAAGTGATTGCTACTATGTCTCATATGTGTTGATACATGACTTGGTATTTTTTCTTTTGTCTCCACATTTACCTTTTGCATTTGTATTATTCAGAAAATGGTATAAAAATGTTACACTTTTTTTCAACGATATTTTATTAAAAAATCATCCTAACCCATTGTAATTAATACTTGTGGATTGGGAAACACTTTTGAGGCAATAAGCATAGGGTAACATTCCAGACTATCTTGCATTAGCCAAGCAAGATCTGAAAATTATTGAGTAAGATAATTTCATATATTTTCCTCACCATAGTTGTTGGCCACTCTTTTGAGGGTTTTAATGGAGGAAATTTCTTGTTGTTTAGGAGAATAATCCATTTTCAAGAATAAAACCACCTTGTTGTTTATGTCTACCTTTGACCCAAAACATTGTTTTTGTTTTGTCATGATGTGTGTGCAGGCTTCTTTGTCACTTTGTGTTCATTGTTGGAGAAAAAAGGCTTTACATTATCTCCATATCTCTTAGAGCGCATTCAACTGTATTGGGAAGGGGCTTTAGAGGAAAACTTAAATAAAATCCTCGGCATAAGCAATTAGTGGAGATAAAAACTTTCCCCGTGGGACTTCTTGAACTTCTTCTGATTTGATGGGCTACAATGCAACAAAACTTTTGATCAAAGCTTGATTTTTCAGAGTTATTGTACCATCTTACCTGGAGGTAAGATATAAGTTCCCATCTATGAGAACTATGATATGAAAATTAGAAATTTGTTATAATCAACTACTTCGCAAAGAAAATTTGAAATTTTTGCTATTCAATCTTGTATCCATTTCACTTAACTTCTCACAAATTTAACTCATGGTTGATTGAGGCTTGTTTTTAATATGTTTCTAGATTCTTCTTTTTTGTTCTTGGTTTTCATACATTTCATTATGTTCTCTGTATCAATCAAATATCACTAGTTTCCAAAAGAAATTATATTATTTGTGATGACCTCCCGACCTGTAACCCAAATATGCAGAGTCTTAAAACAAATTTTGTTGCAACTCTAATCAAGATTGATCTAAAAATATTCTTTCATGGGCCCAAATTCCTCCTCTAACATAGTATGGACTTCTCTGTTCCACAACATTCTAACTCTTAGTACTATATTTCAGCGCACATTACCAGGCACTACTTATCCTTTATGTGACAGAGTATTAGAACCCTATTCCAACCTCCATTCGTTAGCTCATTTAGATTTAGCGCCTAATATTTATTCTCCTCACAAGACCTACTCCTCATGCAATTTCTATCACCTAAGCATTCAAATCCGGGTGCTTAAGTCCCATAGCATCTCAGGATAAAATCCGTAGGCTATTAGAGTCTTTTTTGTTCAGACAGGCATATCACATTTTAATTCTACAATAGAGATTGAAAAAGAATCCTCCATCCTGGAATAATGCAATGAATGAAGTTGTTAGGAGGATAAAATACAAGTTCCAAATTCTTCCACCATTGTCTTTACCCACTAGAGAAGGAAATTATATCATAGAGACAGATGCATCAAATAGTACATGGGTCTGTGTACTAATTGAAGAAATTAATGGAGTTGAGATTGTATGCTCATATGCTTCAGGTTCTTTTCGAGGAGGGAATATTAATTACCCTTCTAGCCAAAAAGAAATTCTTGTTGTAAAAAAGATAGTGCTCCATTTTAGACTCTATCTCAAAACAATGAAATTTCTAATTAGATCAGAACTGGAAATTTTACCTGGGATGTTAAAATCTGAAAAGCTCCTTGCAGAGTCTCATTCTAGAATTCCAACATGGATTTTATGGCTAGATAATTTTGACTTTATTGTGCAACATAAACCTAGTGACTTAAACTGCCTTGTTGATATGTTAACCAGGGAAACCAAAACTGCAAATTTAGCCATGTTTTCAACAAAACCATCGAATAAAGGAAAACAACCTATGACTCAAGAAGAAGATCGAGTTCAGGCTACAAGAAGAAAAGAAGTCTTAATAGTAATAAGTAAATAATTCATAGAAATTATGATTAGAGAAATATCATAAGAGCAGTTGTCATCCACATTAATTGAAGAATCTCCCATGAAGATTCAAATCTTGGAAAAATGGGAGTAGAAGGATTTTTCATGTTTAAGAAATGCTTCAAAGAAATAGGGGGATGTGTTAGAAAATTATCCATAGGTTATGAAAAATATGATATGTGTTACTATGACATTGGCTCAAGACCAGTGTGTTGGGAGCATTGTGCCTTGTTGTTACAATTGGCACAATAAAAAGGGAAATTGTTGTATGTGCATACACTAGAAATCTAGTTAGAAAACCATGGAATGGATGGACTGAAATTTTATTTGAAATATTTATGCCAAAACAAGACTGGTCTTTAAACGGACCACAATTTATTTTCAATTTGCAGCACGAGTTTATGATTGCGGTATAGTATGAAGTCTTGTTTAAATTCAAACTAAAATTCATGGTTGCATCTTTGTCCAAGATTGATCCTCTAGAAATTGTACAATATGAACAAGAACTAAAGGATAAGGATGGAAAAATCTTAGGCATGTCCCAAGAAGAGATCATCCTAACCCTTAAGGTTTGAACCAGCTATCAAGGAGAGTATCTTAAAGATCATAAACATACACTCATGCATGAATCCTTTGTGGGTTGTTTCTTTGATGACTTCCTCTTTCCAATACTAGATGTACCTGAATCACAGAATCCATGTTATTACGAATCTCACATCTCTTGGACTGAAGAAGAGATTCATAACTTGAATAACCACATGGAGGATTAGTGTAGAATCATTATGGACCCTAGTTTGTACATAGTATATCTATTTATAAAATCTTAAAATATGTTTTGTGGGTGGCAGTACACTCCACTTTGTTCTTTGTTTGTTGGCCATTTCATATGCCATATCATTCTTGTTGGAATTTTAAATTTTCTAGTTACACAATTACAATTACTTAATCCAATAACAACTGTAGTAGGATCACTGAAAGATAGAAAACCATAGATACAATATAATACAAATATTATCCTGGTAAAACCTCGTGGGGGAGAAAACCCAGCAAAAAAAATACTCAATATAGATTCCTTCAACCAGTACAATGATGCGCTATAGCTCTCCAGGAAAGACCAAGACCAAAACACAAAAAGAGATAGTCTCCAAAACTTGTGTGCTAGACCTTCGTATGTGCTCCAAGATGCACAATAGAAGTGTGTGAGTGTGTGTCCAAATGAGAGAAACCTATCCTCTATTTATACATAACAATGTCTCTTGAAGAGACATGACTCTTGACCTAACTAACCCATAAAACAGGGTCGACTAGCCACAATAGGGATTTTTACAATTATAAGTAAAATACCAATAACATAATAATAATAACCTTTTAAAGGTTTGACTAAAATAAATATACAAGAATATCTTACGTAGTTACACCAAAAATATTAACACTCCATCTTAACTAGGAAGGTATTCTTTGCGGACACAGACTCCAAGTTTGATACCACACGAGCTCACATCCATTGATTGTTGAACATGTGAATCTATACATCCTCAGATATCCATAGTGAAACATGACTTCACCCCATGCAACCAAGGTCTATGGGTATATCTCAATAGCTACAACATGTCCCCATCACATCCACTCCCTACAACTTCCTCTTTTATTTCACCTTTCAAGAAGGTTGTCTTTACATCCATCTAGTGCACCTTCCATTTCATCATAGAGGCCAATGAAAGTATAGTCTTGATCGAGGTATATCTTTCTATGAGAGAAAAAAATTCTTCATAGTCAATCCCTTCCTTGTGAGAGAAGCCTCGGGCCACAAATCTTGCCTTATATTTTTCAATATTTCCATCAATTGTGTATTTCGTCTTGTAGATCCATTTCAAACTCACCAAAGATTTTTCCTTTGGTATAGGAAAAACATCCCAAACATCATTCTACATAATGGATTGGTATTCCTCTACCATGGCATCTTTCCATACTTGATTTTCTATAGCCTCTTCATAAATGGAAGGTTATGCATCCATTATGTCACACAAGCATGCCACATAACTGGAATACGGCTTTGGCTTCTTACTTTCCATAAAATATTTCTCTGGGACACCAATTCTTTCTACATATCTGATAATATCTTGTTCCCAAGTTGGTCTTCTCTTGCGAGAAGGTATCTCAACTGGTTTTTGAGGTTCTACCATTTCATGATCCTCTAGAATGACTTCCTCTGGTTCAATAGCCTCTGGAACTTTAGGAACTTCATTCTCTTCTTCATGTGCATATTCTGCACATATCTTTTTAGATTTATTGAATGTTTCATTCCTATCAAAGGTTACATCTCGGTTGATCTCCACTTTCCAGTGTCCAGGAATGTATATCTTGTAAGCCTTTGATGTGTCACTGTAACCAAAAAATATGCCCTTCCATCTGGAATGGTTCAACTTTGTCCTCTTTTCCTTGGGGACGTGAAAAAATACAAGGCAACCAAATATTCTAAAATGGCTGACTTCTAGCTTCTCTCTTGAAAACATTTCCTTAGGTATCTTGTTTTCAAGCACCTTGTGGGGACTTCTATTTTTCATGTACACAGTCTTCTTTGCTGCTTCTGCCCACGAATGCATAGGAAGATCTTGATCATGGATCATGGCCTTTATTGCTTCCATGATTATTTGGTTCTTCCTTTCAGCTATTCCATTCTGGTGAGGGTTATAGGGAGTAGAAATCTCCCTCTTAATCCCAACTTCCTTGCAATACTCCTTGAATTCTTCTGAGGTGAATTCACCTCCATTTTTTTATCACAAGGTATTTAACTTCCACTCTATCAAGTTTTCTACGAGAGCCTTGAACTCTTTGAATTTTCCAAAAAAATCATTATTTGATTTTAACAAATAAATCCAAGTTTTGCGTGAGTAATCATCAATGAAAGATACATAATATACATACCCACTTAGTGAAGCTTCTAGCATTGGTCAACATATGTTTAAATACACGATGTCCATAACTCCTTTGGCTATATTATCGCTATTGGGAAAGGAGTGGTTCACATTCTTGCCTTGTGCACATCCTTTGCACACACCATCTGGTTCTGCTTGGATTTCTGGAAGACCTGTCACCATTTTTCTCACAACTGGAAGATATTTGTAGTGTAGGTGAGAAAATATCCTATTCCATAGTTCATTGGGATTCACAATATCATAAACCATTGTCGAGTTTGAATGTCCTTTTAATTTGTATATTCCTCCTTCTTCAAATCTAATCACTATTTCATCATCGAGGATCTTCCCTTTAGGCCACATAAGAACTTGACCATCAATAAATGCTACTCTAAATCCTTTCTTGTCCAATGTTGAAATTGAGAGAATATTTTTCTTTAAACCTGGAACATAGAGAACTTCCTTCATCTTCATTGGCTTTCCTGAGTTTAACTTGTAGGAAGATTCTCCAACACCTTTGATTGGATACTAATATTCATCACCCAATTTTACCTTATGAGGTGAATCTTTATGAATAATTTTAGATAAGGAGTCTTCATAGCATGTCATGTGCTTGGAAGCACCATTGTCTATCAACCAAGCATCACTTCCTTGAGTAACAGTACATGTGAGGGATGAGATAAGAACATAATCCCCACCACTTTATTCATCTTGCGTTGCAACCTTCTTGGGAGGATCATCACCTTCAACTATGTGAGCTTGATGCCTCTTACTTCCTTTCTTATTCTTAATTTCCATAATGAAGGGGAAATCCCTAACAAAGTGTCCCAATTTCTGACAATAGTAACATCTGATATTTGAGTTGTCTCTTTGACCCATCTTAAAATTCTTAGGTAAATAATGCTCCTTATTGTTCTTTCCTTTCTTGGTGTGGGCGGATAGGGATTGATCTTCATCTGCCATATTTTCTTCTCTTACAGTTGTCCTAGCTTCCTCCTAGTTACAATATTCCCAAAGCCTACTGAACTTGGGAAGATTCTTTCTTGAAAAAATTCCTTGGATGAATGCATCCCATGACCTTGGGAGGCCATTCAAGGTAGTCATCACCATATCTTCTCCTTATACTAAGTCACCAATGGATTCTATATGCTCCTTGATTTGATTCACTCTTGAGAAGTAGGAGTGAATGGTTTCTAAGTTATACATTTTCACATTCTTCAACTGAGATCTCAAAATCATTATTTGATTTATGTTGCTTCCCTCAAATAGACGATTTAAGGTGTCCATCATTTTCATTAGAGAATATAATGATGATATATGATGGATAAGGTGGTCCTTAATGGAGTCTGCAATAATCATTTTTCTCTCACCGTGTCCTTCTTGTATTTTTCCTTATCTTCATCTCCTTGAGGTTCTTGAACCTCTTCTATAATGAACTTATCCGATTCATATTCTTCAATAAGGAGGGTTACTCTGTAGTTCCAGGCCTTGATGTTATCAGCTCCATCTATCTTATCATTGATATTTGTTCCAGTAGTCATCCTGCCTTCTGATGGTCTTGTTTTTTCCGACAACTGTATCTAGACTGAAAATGGATCCCTTTCAGGCTTCTAGATATGAAACTGACTTCTATTCAGGCCTTCTTTGATACCATGCTGGAATTTTAAATTTTCTATTTACACAATTACAATTACTTAATCCAATAGAAATTGTAGTAGTACCATTGAAAGATAGACAATCACAGATACAATAGAACACAAAGATTATCCTGGGAAACCCTCATGGGGGAGAAAAACCAGCAACCAAAATACTCAATATATATTCCTTCCACCAGTATAATGATGCGCTATATCTCTCCAAGAAAGACCAAGACCAAAACACAAAAAGAACCAGTCCCCAAGACTTGTGCGCTGGACCTTCTTATGCACTCCAATATCCACAAGAGAAGTGTGTGAGTGTGTGTCCAAATGAGAGGAACCTATCCTCTATTTATACACAACAATGTCTCTTGAAGAGACATGACTCTTGAAATAACTAATCCATAAAACAAGGTCGACTAGCCACAATGGGGATTTTTACAATTATAAGTAAAATACCAATAATATAATAATAATAACCTTTTAAAGGTTTGACAAAAACAAATATATAAGAGTATCTTTCGTACTTACACCAAAAATATTAACAATTATGTGGGTGATGTATCACTCCAATGTGTATCCATCGGGTCTGATTCGGGTCCCCATATGTCGAAATACCACTAAGGGATGAGATAATAAGTGGTTGTCTCCACTTGCCCTGAATCTTGGTCATATTTTTTCTTTTGTCAGTCCGGTCGGATCACGAGATTTATCCCTCATGAAAGTATCTAATTTTGACCTAAAGATGCCAGTTAGTATTTCCCAGCTAACCGAATGGCTATGCTATAAATAAAGACTTGAGTTGTTCATTTGAGCATTCGAGAGTTGGAAATGCAAAGGAGACATTTGAGGTCGTGTCTAACTTTGCAAATCAACTTATGACCAGTGATTCCCCATTGATGTTTTGAACTCCAAATCTTGAAAAAATATCTAATAAACATGTGTTTTTAGTCTTAAAATGCAGTCCATAATTTTCACAGTATAAAACCCTCTCTCTTAGAAAAATAATAGTACACATATCAAGTCTTTTTCCATAAAATCATTTTCTAACGTTTCAATTTCATCTTTGTTTTTTATAAAAGAGCATATTACTTAAATTTCTTTATATTTCATTTGTATGTTGTATAATTCAATGGCTCATCAACGTTCCAAGAGTGAGTTGAAATCGGTTGTATTATACAACAACATTTATGATCAAGGAAAATGGGTCCTGATGCCATTATCTATTAGGTAATGGGTAACAATGAAACCATCAACAATTGGAAGCCATGGAACAAAAAAAGGATGTTTGCAAGACATTAACATCGAGTGGAAAGGTTTGATAAAAGGATTTAGGATGAGTAATGGAGGATAAAAAGTGGAAATGATTCAAGTGGAACATGTCTATGACTATAGAGAGATGTCAAAAGAGAGATTTTATACTCGGCAAAATTTTCCAAAAATTGATTGTAATTGTGAGTATGCATAACCAATATGGATATCATAGTTTGTTGAGGTCATGTTTTATTCAAAGATTCTAGAATTTCAACATATCTTTATTATTCTTTTATCGTAACATGAATATCACATTTATCCCAAGTTCATGCATATCAAATTGCAAAGAATGGGAACCATTTGAATGCATAACAATTGTTTTCCACGTTGTTCATTCAAAAATAGGAGAACTACTCTATCCTGGTAAGGATCCTACATGGTTAAAGAAGGAAGGTGCATTCTTTTATAAATATGAATACATTATTCTGAAAACAATTGGATCATGTGGATATCTCAAAGATATCCCATTACCTTCCCTTATCTTATTGGAATGGCCAAGTTTAGATGATTCTTATGTAAGTTCTTTTCATTACAAGTTGTTTTTAGAAATACAAATTGGAATGGAAAAAAAAGGTGGCATTCATGTGCATAGTCACATTTTCATTCCATTCTCTATGTTTGTTCATATTTTTTAGAATGAGTCGTCGATAAGGAAAACTGGTAAAATGTATGTTACTTCAAATCCTTCCAATGAGCTATTTACAATTTTGTTTTTCACTGGGTGGGATAGAAGAGTAAATGACCAAATTGGAGAAGAAATAGAGTGCAGATTGAGTCATGACACTTTGTCTTTCAAGTAAGTCATTTCAATAATATTTATTTTTATTTATATAACTCTTCTTAGTTTTTAGGGGTTATAAGAGGCAAAGAGGGAATTTCTTTTGAATGTAAAAAATATATGATGATACAAAGTATTTTCATTTGATTCTTTCAGGTATTGGATTTCAAGACAAATGTTATATATCACATTTAAATTATGTAGGTGGAGACATGTTCAACAAATGGGGGAATGGATTTGGATTCAAAAGGAATAGGACGACGATGGTGGAACACATTCTCCAATAGTTTCATTTGATGTTCTGAAAAATGGTGAAACCTTTAGAACATTATCAATGGAGGAAAATTGGACACTATTTGAAATCAGAGAACAATTGGAGCTAGAAGAAGATTTTGATCATTTTGTATTTGTACACAATGGTAAAATGGTAAGAATGTAAAGATGGATATCATGATTCGAATATGTAGACCATAGTATAATAAATTATTTCAATGTGAAACCTTCTTTATAGAGAAAATAATTATAATTTCTCTTATTGTATTTTGTAGGTCGAGAAATCATGAGAACATACAATGCATTGTAAATATTGTATCAAACCTTCTACCATTGAAATTAGAGAATTCTAAAGATTTATAATTTGAAAATATAATGTGTATAATTAATGCACATTATAAGAGCATCCCACAAATGTAATGGACCTTTTGTTTTGAAATCTCTAATATTTTTTTTGGTTGTATTATTCAAGAAACTATACTAGCCCGTTTATGAGTAAGATACCTAGACTTTCTTCCAAAGTGTTAAAGTGTTTATACCTTTTAATATTGTATATTCCGACACAATATTCGAAAATGAAACTATTCTCTATGTTTTGTGAGTATTGTGGTCTAAAATGCCTCCAACTTTTTCCATGTGTTGAGTATTAATCTATTTTTCCCTAAAATATCCTAGACTTCGTTTGTTTCCATATGATAGCAATTATTGGTTTTTTTCATATCTCGGAAAGAGCATTGTAATAAAAATGGTGTGATGCTCATTTTCACCATAGATTGGCATGTTCTACCAACTTTATTACATGATTTAACAATCATACAAACAAGAGAAATTTATTATAGCAACTTAATTCATTAAGTTGACATTCCATGATATATTTGGTAATCAAGTACTAGATCTTGTTTTAACAGTTTATTTTTAATGAATTTGTTCGGTGGATTGGTTCAATCGTATCATCTTGGTGATTTTTATTCTACATGTGGTGTTGAAACGACCCCCGTCATTACGACAACATGTGATGCATAACAAGTGCAATATTTTATTTTATTTTAGTAGGAAGGTAACCACGACGATCGCCAATCGACGCAACTCAACGACGAACACAACACACACAATTCAAGAAACAGACAAACATACAACCTAGCATACTATCACATCATGCAGTTGGAAGCAACGTACTACATACAATCAAACAGAGAATAAAAATGACTACCCGCTCATCCTACCCTGCAAGGTTAGGACCTCCAGGACACATAAGCAATGCTCAAGCCCAGGTTCCCATCAATTTTGACCATTTAAGGTCTCAAGGATGGTGATTGTTTTGAGGAAAAAGGAGGTGTCTACATCCCACCCAACACAAGAAATACCACGCTTACTAGGCTAAAAGCAACATCAATCAATCCAAATGCAACAGATTTAACAACACGAGTAGCTAGAACCTTTACGGCAAGCAAGAAACCAATCACATTAAATGTTACATAACCAAGTACAAACATCAATTACAATGAACAACCACACCCACATTGGGAAGCACAAGACTCAATGCCAGGTTATCATACACGCCTATCGCTCAAGCGCGCCTTGATCTCGTCATAAGGAATCATGTCGCCACTGTGCGACAAGTGCGATTGTAACTAAGGCACAAACTTAAATAGTGATGAATACTTAAACTCAAGACACAATCACCAAATGCCAGGAATCTCAAACTTAATTTTCATACCTTATAATGAAATATATAACGAGAGAACTTTCTTCAATCAACGCTAACGACATGCAAGGTAACGACATTCAATACAAGGTTAAATTTTTCAACAAAAACTCATAATTAAATAATTACCAATTTCCAAGCAAGGATTCCACTAACAACATCAAGGATTCAATAAGTCCTTAATCAGTTCCCTGTTGTGAAAACAAATAAAACTACTATAAAGCGATAATCATAGTACGGCCAATTAAAACAGTTAAGACTATTGTAAAGCAATTGAACTATTATCAGGAGATAACACATTAATATAAATATCCCTTAAGACTGATGTAAAATAGAATAAGATTGTTAAAATGTGATAACACATTAATAAAAGTAAACATTATGAAAATTGCAAAACAAATGAATTATTAAACTGTTGTAAAAAGATTAAGTTATAAAGAGATGGTTAAAACCTAAAAATTGTTACATAAAAGCACTCATTGATCTAAAGGGATAACCACGATGACATATCCCCTGTCGTAATTCTAGATGCCATGATCATGGTATAATAATATTCCTACACTACCGAATCGTTGCCAGCTCTAACCACTAATTATTTAAAATCTCTTTGTGATAGTCAGAATCTTTGTATATTTAATTAATATCTCTGTGTAATTATTAAATCGCTTTTATTTATTCAAAATCATATTAAAATTTGGGCGCACTTAACCCAAGGATCTCAGAATTAGAGCTATTTACACCTGCCAACTGTCCAAAAATGGAAACTCACAAAAACAAGAGAATATTTAAATAATTAATATTAGCGGATTAGAAGTATTAAATTTTCCCAAGAAATATCAGAATTCGCGGATTAAAAAAAACAAAAGAAATATCATAACATGAAGACAAGGGAACCACAACTGGCCCAAAAAATAATTTACATAAGCATTAATTCTCCAGGGTCATCGTTGCTATAAAATGGTGCAAACATAAGATTATTTAACTTATCCCTTCCATTCCTCCGCCATAACTCGGCGTTATGAATAGCTAGGATATTTAATGCACTCCTGCAATTTCAGGTGGAAAGCAATGAGTGTAGCGATTGAATCACTGAGACAATAGCGAAGGACATCGGGAACATCAAGTCTCCACTTGCGGGGACATGTCCATTCAATAATTACCCATTACAACAATACACAATCAAGAGAATTGAATCCCCTCCCTCACAAAATCCAATTCTAAAGTTCTGGCCATGAAATAAAATTAAAGGCGAAATTCTAGAATAAAAGGAACACAGTCCCAAAACACGAATTCCAATACTTGATCTGAGTGCTAAGGTTTTGGTTGCAGTAAAAGGAAAAATTTAGAAATAAAACACAGTCCCAAACACAAATAGTTAAAAGGTAATCAATTTGAATAGCAACCACGAAACACAATTTAAACATTCTTTCCCCTAAATCTGAATACATTCTTCTACATGCATTTTCCTCAGAATGCTATAACAATATTAACACTATGAAGAAAACAAAATCCCACTTGTCAAAAGCGGCGTAGTTAGATAGTAAACAAGGGAGAATGGGCCAGAATGAAAATGCATGTTGCACTACATGCAGATGATTTTTAATCATAACTGTTTTGATATTAAAAATGGGCTCTAGAGAAAGCTAACATAAGTATGTAAAATCCTCAACCGATCCATACCAAAAGAGGTTCTAAAACTAACACAAACACAGACATAGCATACTAAAGAGGCCCAGATTTAAAGCAATAATTCCAAAATAAAAATAATACACAGTCTCGAAA
The DNA here is from genome assembly GCA_000966675.3 of Picea glauca. Lineage (NCBI taxonomy): Eukaryota > Viridiplantae > Streptophyta > Pinopsida > Pinales > Pinaceae > Picea > Picea glauca. The sequence continues at coordinate 51,929 of JZKD02S1776712.1, read as the reverse complement.
ATGAATCACAATAAAAAGATTATAAACTGCAAGAAATAATTGGGTCTGAGCTCGTTCTGGCCACGAGAAGACTAAAACAACCTCAAGGAAGGAAAACAATATGCATTCCAACCTAGATTTGCATTAAAATATTAAAAACACAGGCAAAGGATTGGGTCCAAGCTCGTTCTAGCCACGAGAAGACTGAGACAACCTCTAGGAAGAAAAGAAACACAGCCACATTAAATAGTAATACAATAATATTATAAAATGCAGGCCTTACTTTTATTTTATTTTTATAAACCCTTTTCTAATCCATAGTAAAGGAAAACATCGAACTTCATCTAGATCTGACAACGCAGAGATGCACTCAAAATTCTGAGGCTATGGTCAATGAAACAACGAAGTCATGGGCCATTTTCTTGTTGGGTGAATTACAAGCAAGGTGAAGGTAGGATAAAAAAAAATGCAGAGAGGTGCTTGAGGTAAAAGGGAGGGGTTGTGTTAGGTTCCTAGCACAATAAATTATGAGTGTAAAACAACAAAATAAAGGAAAACATCGGGCTTCAAAATTTATGGTGTGACCAAACAAAATGCTAGACCACCACTCAGGCATGGCGATCAAGATAAACCAAATGCTGCTAAACACTCAAATCCAAGGTGCAAAGTCAAGATATCCTAGCTATCCACAACATGTGATATCGCCCACCATAACATATAATTATCGAATTCAACAAACATATATCTAATACCAATTCTAACTAAAATACAACTGGAAATTAAGGCATACTATAACCGTAGGAGGATGATTTGAAGTTGTTGACCCGCGTGCACTTCATCCAGCTCCCACTTGTGTTAAGAACCAAATATCAATATAGCATAGAAAAACCTCAGAATAAGTATTCAACGCCTTGGAAAAGAGAGAAATTAAGATAATAAGCCTCTTCAAGGGGGCAACCTCCTTTTTCCCACATAAATGTACAATTACCTGATGATTCCAAATGAAAATGTCTCCTTGGTATATATAGGAGACTAGGAAGTATAATTACAACTAATGGACGAAAGTCGACATAAATGAAATAACATTACTAATGTAATATGCCCCAATTAAGGGGAAATGATCCATTATTTAGGTCTTAACATGCCCCTCCCCTTGAGACAAGTGTTGTCCACAATGCTTGAGTAACTCTGGATGCTTCTGTATAAAAGACTTGTCTTTCCAAGTGGAATCTTCAATCGGTAGTTTCCTCCATTTAATGAGATACTCTGAAATGGATCTATTCCTTTGCTGGTGAATTCTTGTGTCAGTGATGGCTTCAGGCTCCAATATAAGTTTTCCTTCCTCACCAAGTTCTGGCAATATAGTTTGAATTGGGATCTTGTCACCTATAACCTTCTTTAAGCATGAAACATGGAAAATTGGGTGTACTCGTGAAGATGCAGGAAACTCCAATTTGTATGCCATAGTACCAA
>JZKD02S1776712.1:17451-32944 GCA_000966675.3 Picea glauca | reverse complement strand
AATAAGGAAAGTGGATTAAGATGGTTAAAAGGTAACCCCTTGAGGAAGTTACATGAAAGTATAAATAAGAGGCAAGGCTCTCTCATTTTAAAATACACTTGAGAATATTGAATATCTACAGGTGACTGAGGTAACCAAAGGATATCTAAGTTGAATTTCAGAGAGAAGGTGAAGTAAAGAAGGCCGAAATTCAAGGGAGGATAAATTCTTTTGATGATGCTTTCTAAGGTATGTTATTTACAGGTCATCTCACCATTTTCACAATAAAAAAATTTCTAAAATGATTCAGACCTTGAAATTGATAGTCCATTGAGAAAACATATCCAAGTAGTTTTTTTACGAATTTAAGCTTATGGTTCGTTATAGTTTTGGAGTTACACTCCATGGAAAATAGGGTTTGTGGCTAGTCCTAAAACTAGTCTAAAACAGGTGTTTCGGGTAAAAACGTCATAACTTCTTCATAACATATCCAAATTACATAAGAACAAATGTGTTGGTTATAGTACCTTCTGGAGTATTCTGTGTAAAATTTTCATATCCATACAACAAATATTCCATGTGGGGCACGCTCTACAAGTTCTCTCTCTAGAATAAACTAGAATTCAACAACGTATTCCATTTTTTCTGTAACTCCCTTTCTGAGAGGTTCCAAGTAGTGACACCAAGAGGAATTGCATAAAACACATTGAAGAACATTATTTACTATTTTTGTATCTTTATTCATTACAGGTACATAGTTATGATTATTTCAAGTTAGGGTTGTTGACTAATCCAAAACTAGTCATGTGAGACTAAAGTAAAGTTTGATGAAAATTCTAGTCTCTTTATGTTAAAGTTATGGAAGGTTTGTAGGTATGTGATCATATACACCAGGTATATTACATAGTTACAAATCAGATTTGGATGATGAAATTGATGAAGGATTTTGGTTGAGGTACATGTCGGGTACATGGTTGAGACAAGTAGTTGATGATTTCACACATACATGATGTGTATAGTTGATGATGTTGGTACATCTTGATGAGCCATAGTTGATGAGTAGTTGATACATGATTGGTGCATACTTGGTAATGGTTGGAGGTACTTGTTAGTAGTATTTTTGACACATGGTTTATGGATGATGTAGCATACTTGTATTGGTATATTATTAGAAGCACATATTGATCTTGGTGATGATTATGAGTTGTTGTGGTATGCTTGGTTGATGCACATAATTGAGAGTTGTCTTGGTGATTGATCTTAGTGAGTGGATCTGATTTGGTTGATAAGATTGATGAGACAGGTTGTTGTGATAGGTTGTTTGGACAGGTTGTTGTGACATGTTATTTGTATAGGTTTGGTACATGGTTGATGCACTTGTTCATGGTACAGGTTGAGGTACAAGTTGGTGCATGGTTGACGCACTTGTTTATGGTACAGGTTGATTACAGCTTGTTTGGTAAATGTTGGTGCATGGTTGATGCACTTGTTTAAGGTACAAGTTGATTATAGATTGAGGTACAGGTTGATGCATGGTTCAGGTTATTGGTACAGGTTGTTTGGTACAGGTTGATTGGTACAGGTTTATAGTAGTATATCTCACAGTGATCGTGTGAAAATGGTTCCATCATTCTACTTATACGTCAGGGCGGTTGGATGGGACAAGGACAGGTGGTTGTAGCCACCTTCCAGTTGTAGCTGGAGAACATAGGGGGTCATAGCCTCCTTCTAGTTGTAGCCATAGAATTGGGGAGTTGGAGCTTCCCTCAGGTTGTAGCCTAAGAAATTAGGGGGTTGGAGCCTCCTTCTAGTTGCAGCTGGAAAACAAAGGAAGTTGGTGCTTCCAATGAATGTAATTATTAAATACATATAAGAAAAATCATTATGTGTTTTTCTCCCGCTTTGGGTTTCCACATAAAAACATTGGTGTATTTTGTATGTGTATGATTATGTATTTGTTCATTGTTTATTTACTCTGCAACTATTGGATGATAATGATACGTTGATATAAAACTTTCATACTGTGGTTAAAAAGGATATTATTGCTATATTACCGATTCACCGCCCTCTCAGTAATCCAACAATTGGTATCAGAGAAGGTTCCTTTAGGAAACAGTTTAACCACTGGAATGATATCATGGATTATTCTGAGAATGGAGTACCATTGTTTAATGGTCAGAATGGTTTAAAGTATGATATGTAGAGCATAAGGATGAAATTATTTGTATAGGCACAGGGGAATTATATTTTCCTATCAGTCGTTACAGGATATGATAGTTCAAAAAGGGGGAAAAATTCAACCAAGAAGGAATTGAAAAAGAATAAAAAAATAGCAATGGATTTCATCTGGGAAGGATTACCTAATCCAGTAAGAGAAAAGGTTGGTAAATGTTCATCATCCAAATAACTTTAGGATAAGTTACATGACATATATTCTTGACCCATCGCAGATTCATAAAATCCCAAAGAATATGTAGATACAAAACAAGAAGGAAGATGCTCATCATGTTAGATAGATTCAGAAGAGAAAGAGTATGAAGAAGCAGAAGTTGATTACAGAGAAAAATTGATCAGTGCAATTGAATATCTAAAGAAAGAAAGAGAACAAAACAAGTCATCCAAGAAAGAATTGATGAAGAAAAAGGAAAGTGTTCAAGGTTCCAAAAAGGATCAGCGGGTCATCAATAATTTAAGAGCTCAACTAGAAGAGGCCAGAAGAATTGAAGAAACCCTAGAATATCAAAAGAAATGTTTAGAAGCCAACATAGTAGCACAAAAGGAAGAAGCAGAAAAGAGAGAAAATATATTGATAGAACATCTCAAGGAAAGAACCAATGACTTAAACCAACTTGAGGAAGATTTTGTTCAAGAAGAGAGAAGACTGGAAGAAGAAATAATTACATTGAAAATCCAACTTGAAGAAGAAAAGAGAACAGAAGAGGTCATGAAGTCTCAGATAATGAAGAAAGAAGAAGAGGTTGAGAATCTTGAAGAAGAAGTTGTCACACTAAGAGTAAAAATCGTCAAGCTCAAAAAGAACTTTGAAGAGACAGAAACATCCACATCAGTTGTAGAGAATGAAGAGAAACACTCTACGTTGCTAGAAAAGAAGAACGAATAAAATAATAAGAGTTATGCAGAATTAATCAAATGAAGGAATCATGATTAACCAAAATCTAAGAAAACTAATAAAGATACATCTTCAAGAAGACCATCCATGTTCAAGCCACAAAGAAGCTTCAATCATGATCATGATTAGTCAAGGAATAAATTCAGAAGGACTACACCACAAAGAAGATCATTCACTCCCAAGTATGCAAATTTATTTTATGGTCATTGTTTTTATTGTACTAACTTTGGACATAAGGTTGCAGATTGCAAGGATTATAAAAGAAATGTTCAAGCAAGAAATGCCTATGTGGCCCCACGTAACATTGAATGTTATAGATGTCATAACTATGGATGCATAGCTCATGATTGTAGAAGCATGATCGATAATTCCATGAAAGAGAACATTGATATCATATATAAGAAAGTATGGATAAGAAAACAGGAAGAACAGGTGAACAAAGACCATGTCACAGAGATCGCAAGATTGGTAATAAAACGAGATGAAGAAAAATCTATAGAGAAAAAGAAGGATGTCATATATAGAAAGGTTTGGAAAATAAATGAAATAAAAGAAGGAAAAGTAAATAAGGAACAGGTTGAAGAGATTGTACTTTCAGGTATTGTAGTGAAAGATGAATCCATAGACATAAAGAAAGAAGTCAAATCTCAGAGAGATGATGAATCTACCAATGAATATGATGATGAATACACATCAGAGAGGGAATTGTTTTGGGACATCCATCTTAGAGACTCCCATGTAATATGAATATTAGACAGGGGGAGTCTATGTGATAGTTGTGACAAACCAAAGAACCATCCTTCGAGTATCTTGTAGAGGTTGAGAAGAATGATCTAGAGCAGTCAGTTAGCATAAGTACAGTTTGATAGATTAATCAATACTTCATGATAGTATAGTGATAAATGGGTCAACATTATGGACAGTTGCGCAAGTAGAGTCTTGGATAGTATGGAAAGAGATGGATTTGTAAGAGTACTTAGTAGGTTTGGACATATATATGAAAGTGGACAAGAGAATGGTACTCTATACTGGATAAATATCTACAGCAGACAAGGTTCAGAAAAGGAAGTGCATGCAACAACCTATACATCAAGGTAACTCAAGATAGTATTTTATTAATTGAAGTTTATGTTGATGATATTATTTTTGGAAGTATCGATGACAGGTTAAGCTAGAAATTTGCAAAGGACATGCAGAATGAATTTGAAATGTCATTACTTGGAGAATTGTCCTTCTTTCTGGGTCTTTAGATACGTCAAAGAAACCAAGGAATTTTTACTTCTCAAACTAAGTATATCATATAAATGTTAAAGAGGTTCGGAATGGAAGATTGCAAACCAGTTATCACTCCCATACAAACCAGTTGCAAGTTGAGAAAAGATGATGATTCAAAGTCTACAAATCAGAGGCAATACAGGTCAATGATTGGTAGCCTACTATATGTGACAGCATCCAGATCAGATTTAATGCAGGCAGTTGGACACGTGGCATGATTTCAAGTAGCACCAAAGGAATTACATGTATTAGTAGTGAAGAGGATTTTTAGATATCTCAAAATAAAATAAGATTTTGGATTATGGTATCCAAAAGGAAAGGATCTATCACTTATTGCCTACACAGATGTAGATTGGGCAGGTTGCATTGATGACCGACGAAGCACCAATGGAGCAGCGTTCTACTTGGTTGAGTGTTTAGTATCATGGCTAAGAAAGAAATAATCATCAGTGTCTTTATCTACAGTTGAGGCAGAGTATATCGTGCAGCATCATGTTGTACATAGGTTCTATGGATGAAACAAACTCTGACATATATACAGGTTGAGTATGATTATCCCATTCCAATCTATTGTGATAATACAAGCGCCATCAGTATCTCAAATAACCTGGTGATGCACTCCAAGATGAAGCACATTCCAATCAGGTATCACTTTCTATGGGAACAGGTTACAGAGAAGAACATCAGAGTTGAATATGTGGGCACAAAATAACAAGTGGCAGACATATTTACAAAATCGCTTCCATGGGAAGCCTTTGAGTATCTTCACTAGAGACTAGGAGTAATTTATACTCCAAAATGAATGCTTTTGAATGCTTATCTTATATGTCTTAGATGTACATGAGGAAGCACCATAAATAGGGCAATTCAGGTTAGGAGAGCAATTTCAAGAAGAGTTCAGTCAGGGGGAGTATCCCCAAGGACATTTCAGTTAGGGGGAGAAGTCCTGGATGGAAATATACATTTGTTATTGATGACAAAGGGGGAGATATTTATCATATGCAAGATATAAATTGTTGGAGAGATAGAACAGAGGCATGTAGATAGGGGGGGCATCCTAAGGAGAGTTCATTTAGGGGGATCATCCCCAAAGGGAGATACCCTTTTCCATTGATGTCAAAGGGGGAGAGATAGAAACATTGATGAGGAGTATAAGCATGAATGTTATCATGACTAAGTGTTGCCATAAATGTTGGTGTTGTCATCAATGCTAAAGGGAGAGATTGTGAGACAGTTGGCTTAGGTTGATGGACAGTTGGTATGGATTTTTGGTTGTCATTTATGTCAACCATTGGAGAGTGATATTGTAGATTGATGTCAACCATTGGAGAAAGTTCGGTAGCACAAAGGTTTGGGTAATGGACCCAAGTTTGTTTGATGTATAAAGGTATGAGTTTTAATATATTTGAAGGTAATACTATTCTATATGGGTATTACATGTCATTCCATTTCTGGTGGTATGTGGAATGTCACATAACTCCTCACGGTTAGAGAGTTATGGCTATGTGAAGTTGGAGAACCCAGGTCTGGTTAATGGACCCAAGTTTGTTTGATGAATAATGGTATGAGTTTTGATATATTTGCAGGTAATACTATTATATATGGATAGTACATGCCATTCCATTTCCAATGGTATGTGTAATGTCACATAACTCCTCACGGTTAGAGATTTATGGCCATGTGAAGTTGGAGAACCCTCATGAGTCATCTAGAAGCCCCAAAAGGTCAAAGTAGTCAAAGTGGTTTAAGATATTTTTAGAAGGTAAATAATAAAATGAAGTGATGAGTATACTATAATTCAAAGTGAATATAAAATAAATTATTTCAATAATAAATTTAATGAAGAAATTACTAAGTTGACAAGTGGTTAGAAGTGGGTTAGCCCTAAAATAAGGAAAGTGGCTTGAGATGGTTAAAAGGTAACCCCTTGAGGTAAAGTGAAGTGATGAGTGTACTATAAGTCAAATTGGATACAAAATAAATTATTTGAATAATAAATTTAATGGATAAATTACTAATTGGAAAAGTGGCTAGAAGTTGGTTAACCCTAAAATAAGGAAAGTGGGTTAAGATGGTTAAAAGGTAACCCCTTGAGGAAGCTACAAGAAAGTAAAAATAAGAGGCAAGACTCTCTCATTTTAAAACAAACTTGAGAATAGTGAATATATACAGGTGAATGAGGTAACCAAAGGATATCTAAGTCAAATTTCAGAGAGAAGGTGAAATAAAGAAGGCCGAAATTCAAGGGAGGATAAATTCTTTTGAGGATGCTTTCTAAGGTATGTTATTTACAGGTCATCTCACCATTTTTGCAATAACTTTTTTTCTAGAATGATTCTGAACATGAAATTGATAGGCCATTGAGAAATCATATCCAAGTATCTGTGGTACAAATTTTAGCTTGTGGGTCATTATATTTTTGGAGTTACACTCGGCTAGTCTTGAAACTAGCCTAAAACAGGTGTTTCGGGTAAAAACGTCATAACTTCTTCATAAAAGATTCAAATTAATTAAGAAAAAATGTGTTGGTTAGAGTAACATCTGTAGTATTCTGTGTAATTTTTTCATATCGATACAACAAACATTTTTTGTGGGGAACGCTCTACAAGTTCTCTCTCTAGAATAAGTCAGAATTCAACAAGGTATGCCATTTTTTCTATAAATCCTTTTCTGAAAGGTTCCAAGTAGTGACACCAGGAGGAATTGCATAAAACACACTGAAGAAAATTGTGTACTATTTTCATATATTTATTCATTACAGTTACATATTTATGATTATTTAAAGTTAGGGTTGTTGACTAATCCAAAACTAGTCATGTGAGACTAAATTAAAGTTTGATGAAAATGCTAGTATCTTGTTGTTAAAGCTAAGGAAGGTTTTTACATATGTGATCATATACACCAGGTCTATTACAGAGTTACAAATCAGATTTGGATGATGAAATTGATGAGGGCTTTTGGTTGAGGTACATGTTGGGTACATGGTTGAGACAAGTAGTTGATGAGTTGGCACATACATGAGGTGTATAGTTGATGGTGTTGGTACATCTTGATGAGTCACAGTTGATGAGTATTTGATACATGATTGGTACATACTTGGTACATGGTTGGAAGTTCTTTTTAGTAGTATTGTTGACACATGGTTTATGGATGATGTAGCATACTTGTATTGGTATATTATTAGAAGCACATATTGATATTGGTGATGATTATGAGTTGTTGTGTTATGCTTGGTTGATGCACACATTTGAGAGTTGTCTTGGTGATTGATATTGGTGAGTAGATCTAATTTGGTTGATAAGATTGATGGGACAAGTTTTTGTGATAGGTTGTTTGGACAGATTGTTGTGACATGTTATTTGTATAGGTTTGGTGCATGGTTTATGCACTTGTTCATGGTACAAGTTGAGGTACAGGTTGGTGCATGGTTGATGCACTTGTTTATGGTACAGGTTTATTACAGGTTTTTTGGTACATGTTGGTGCATGGTTTATTCAATTGTTTATGGTACAGGTTTATTACATATTGAGGTACAGGTTGATGCATGGTTCAGGTTATTGGTACAGATTGTTTGGTGCAGGTTGATTGGTACAGGTTTACAACAGTATATCTCACAGTGATAGGGTGGCAGTGGTTCCATCATTCTACTGATATGTCAGGGTGGTTGGACGGGGCAAGGACAGGCAGTTGTAGCCACCTCCCGGTTGTAGCCGGATAGCATAGGGGGCCATAGCCTCCTTCTAGTTGTAGCTAGAGAATTGGGGAGTTGGAGCTTCCCTCAGGTTGTAGCCTGAGAAATTAGGGGGTTGGAGCCTCCTTTCAGTTGAAGCTGGAAAACAAAGGAAGTTGGTGCTTCCAATGAATGTAATTCTTAAAGACATATAAGAAAAATCATTCTGTGGTTTTCTCCCACTTTGGATTTCCACGTAAAAACATTGGTGTATTGTGTATGTGTATGATTGTTCATTTGTTCATTTCTTATTTAATCTACAACTATTGGATGATAATGATACATTGATATAACACTTTCATATTGTGGTTAAAAAGGATATTATAGCTCTATTATTGATTCATCCTCCCTCTCAGTAATCCAACAACCGGAGCGCGCAGTGGACCCTCAGGAGGTGTCGATGCCCTGGCCTCATTTCTATCCAAGCAATTGTTCAGTGCCTTAGACATCCTCTGAAAGGACCTCATTATCCCAACCACATCACCCATAGCTATTTGTTCCTGCATGAAAACCTGTTCATCTCCTTAGGGGTTAGACCCCTCGGGCATGGATTCTACTGAGGACGTTGCGCCTCCTCCCCTAGCACCTCATAATCTACCTCAGTGGCATCCTCTAACCATGATTACCTGCATGAATACAAATCAATTTTAATTAATTAGTGACATTATAATCAAATATCTAATCAATGGAAGCCGTAGTGATCCCAAGTCGCGGGTCGAACCGGCTCTGATACCATATGAAATGACCGCCATTGCTACGTGATGCAGGAGCATCTCCCACATCAAGCGAGCTAGTGCAGAAGACGATTGACAGTTGGAAAGTGCCAGCACAAAAAAAAATTAAATTCCCTTGGATTGATGCGCCATCTTAAATGAAGTCATTTAAGAAGAGATGCACTTGTGTAATGTAATCGGACCTTTAGCAGCTCACTCTCATCCTTAGTAGGTAGGAGGCATTTAAAGTAGTTAATGCAGGTAGATAGAATTTAATTCTAGATTAGACAGTTTTAGAGCGCAAGAGGGAAACGGGATATAGACACCCTCATTGTGCATTGTAACATTATTCTGGAGAAGGAAGAGCAAGAGCATGCAGAGAGCTATGTAAGAACACCCATGTACAGACATTTGGATTAATAGAAAGAGGTTGATTCAAATTCATGGTTTGTGTTTTTTCTCTGTGTATTGATGTTGAATGATATGCTCATGAATGTTTACTTCCTGTTATACATTTGCTTTGATATGTTGTGTATATGATTTCATGTTCTAAGTTGAAGTCTGAAGGGAAGAGGGAATGAGTTTCAATTGTTTCTCTATCTGAGCAAGAATTCCTGCAAGGAGTGCAGTCGAAGTGTCCGCAAGGAGTGCGTTGACAGAGGGTTCAAATAGGTATCATTTGTTCTCATTTCTGCAGAAGTGCAGTTGGGCACAGGAGCCGTGCAAGGAGTGCACAGGAAAAGTAAAGCCTCAGGGTTGCGAACCTGAGTAAGGTGTGAGAGACTGTTGCTGCAGGAGTGCGCAGATTTGAAGGTATTCAGCACTTGGAAGTGTCTAAGAGTTGCCGCAAGGAGTGCGTGCGAGACCCTTCTCCAATACTTTGAGTTGGGAGAAAGCTCAGGAGGGATAAGGCCTTCTTATCCATTTAAGGATAGTGCAGAGAAGTTGCAATTGGAAGTGTTAAGAAAGGAGTTGTAAGTTTGCGCGTGGCAAAGAAGTTGAGGAAGAACACTCAAATAATTCATATAAATCATCAAAGGGAAGAGGTTGATGGTTAGAAATATGTGGGGAGGATTAGCGAAATCCCGCCAGCCGTCAAATCTTCCAGAGAAGCGAGGAGGTTACAGTTGCATCCAGAGTTCAAGCTCAGGAGATTGTGGACCGTAGGATCTTCACATAGATACCCACCAGTCGTTGGATTGACCAGGAGTCGCATGGAGTTTAAGCTTCATGAACAGAAGGAGAAAAGTTTCGACTCGAGGCGTGGCCATCAGGATTTTGGCATTCGCGAAATCGGAAGTTCTGCGAGCAAGAGATCGGGAAAATCCATGTTGGAAATCTCGTAAATGATCAGAGTCGTCCATCAGTTGGGACACGTGGACGAGATCGGAAGCCCCATCGGAATTTTGGTCATTGGGACTCACATAGGTAAGTGGATTGGGTTTATATAATTGGCTAAACCCGAGGGTTGATATGAACCATCCATCCACTTGGGACGCGTGTCAAAAATCCGAGGGAAGTCGGGGATCGGTATTTCACGAGTCAGGGAGACAAGGAGGGCTTACATTTCAGAATCGCGAAGTCTGATTTTCTGAAAGGAAAGACAGTCCTGTGTGGGACCCTGTTGATTTCATCTCTCCATAAGCGAGGTATCAGGAATTTCAACAGTGAAAACCCCGAAGTGGCGAGGACCGTCCATCCTTAAGGACACGTGGCATCAATCTCGACTTTTAGAGAAATTCCCAAAGAAGAGTCATATTAGGGAATCAACATTCGAGATATCGGGGAAAGTGGAGGTAAAAGCACTTCGGTAATTGAAGTCACAAAACCCCGAGGGAGATCTGGAGCCGTTGATTTTAGTGACCAATCATGGTCATTGATTGTGTTTACGGTGGAAGGGAATCCTAGTGACGTCACATTAGGATTCAGAGAGTTAGGATTTCGGAGTACGAGAGGCTGCCTACATCTCGACATCAGAAACCCTGAAACCCGATTTTCTATTCTTCTATCGTAAAGAGAACAGTGACCGGGCCTAGAAGTCGCGAGGAGCAGAAAAGACCTATGGGACAATTATCTGAAGGGAATTCCAGTGGAGAATCGGAGGAGCCACTCCAGCTCAAAAGTTAGAATTAGAACGATCCTTAAGACTGGGAGGTCATCACAGGGGCCTTTGCTGAGGCAAAGGGTGCAGTCCGCGTCAATTTTGGTATCAGAGCCTGATTCTTGTTTGTATATTTCAGACAAGGGAGGCATAAGAGATAAAGAGCACTCTGATACACAGCGTCAGTTTTTGGTATCAGAGCTTAGAAAAGATTCTTTGAAGGGAGATTCACCATGCCGCCGAGAATAAGAAATAAAAAATCACCCGATCCAGAGGAGGAAAGGGAGACGTCCAGAGGAAGGGGTAGACAGGTGAAAAATCCAAAAGTAGAAAGAAATATGCATAACATACGCGCCAGACTTGTGGACGTGGAGATAAGACAAAAATGCACAGCTGATATAGGAGATATCAGTGAGTCCAAAAATGAAGATGATGTTGGACATGGAGAAGAAGAAGTCACAGCAAAAGATGCAGCAAATGAGCGCTTGCTTAAAGCTGTCGCAAGAATGGGTGCAAAGGCGAAAATGGACATTCCAGTTTATGAGGGAAATCTGGATGCAGAGGAGCTTCTAGACTGGATTAGATCTCTAGACACATACTTTGAATATGAAGATGTCGAAGAAGACAAGAAGGTCAAGCATGCTGTCACGAGATTAAAAGGACATGCCGCATTGTGGTCAGATGAACTACAAGCGGATAGGCGTTGCCAAGGCAAGCAGAAAATTAAGAGCTGGGACAGGATGATTGCAAAGATGAAAGAAAAATTCATCCCCATGGATTATCAGATTACTCTGTTCAGGAGAATGCAGAACCTGAGACAGAAGCTGATGTCAGTGAAGGAATATACTGCGGAATTTTACAGGCTGAACATCAGGGCAGGTCATCGTGAAAGCAATGATGAAAAAGTAGCCAGGTTTATGAATGGCCTGAGATATGAGATTCAGTATGAGATGAGCATGGTAACCATACGGATGGTGGAAGATGCTTATCAGATGGCTCTGATAGCAGAAGAGAAGCTGAGCCGAAAGAAGAGTCAGAGGGGCTGAGGCAGGAGTCAGCCCAGAGGCAAATCAGTTGCCCAGGATAGATATCAGAAGCCCAAGGAGGACTGGAAGAAACCTCAGACACAGACAGAGAGAGGTAGAACCTCATGGCGAGGGTAGAAATATGCTGAACAGAGAAGGCATCATACTGAGCAGAGAGGAGATTATGCTGACAGTAACAATTTTCCTCGTACTAGAGGAAGAGGAAGAGGAAGAGGTGGAGTAATCACATGCTTCACATGTGGAAAGAATGGACACAAGTCTTATGAATGTTCAGATAAAAAGAAAGAGAGTGGAGAGACTCACATTGTCGAGGCACAGAGGCGAGATGTGGAGGCAAAAGATGTTGAAGGCGGAAGATCGTTGATGATGCGAAAAGTCCTTTTGACACCTGAGAAGGAGGTGGAGAGTTCATTCCAAAGGAATAGACTTTTTAGGACTGCTTGCAAAACCAAGGACAGGGTATGCAAGGTCATAGTAGATAGTGGTAGCACGGATAATCTCGTTTCTACAGAGATGGTAGAAAATTTGTAGCTGGAGACGATTGAACATCCGAGTTCATATAGAGTTTCATGGCTACAAAAGGGACATCAGGTAAATGTCACTAAGCAATGTTTAGTTGAATTCAAGATAGGAGGATATAATGATAATATTTTATGTGATGTTATTCCTATGGATGTTTGGCATCTATTGCTGGGGAGACCATGGCAATATGATAGAAATGTGATTCATGATGGGAGAATGAACACATACACCCTAGAGAAGAATGGGAGAACTCATATGTTGCTTCCAATCAAGGATAAGGAAGTGAAATCGGAAGTAAGCAACACTGTACTTCTCATGAGTGGGAAAGAACTTCTTACAGAGGTTAAGAAGAAGGAAGATCCACAGTTCATTGCGGTCAGAAAGCCTAGAATAGTTCTGACTAGCACAAAAGTGGATGATTTACCAGAAGAGGTTCAGGAACTGCTGGAAGAGTTCGCTGACATTGTAGTGGATGAATTACCTCTTTCGTTGCCACCGATCAGAAGTGTGAGTCATCACATTGATCTCATACCAGGAGCTAGTTTGCCAAATAAAGTCGCATACAGATTGACGCCGCAAGAGAATGAAGAGGTTAAGAGGCAAGTCCATGATTTGTTGGACAAAGGTTTGGTCAGGGAAAGCTTGAGTCCATGTGTTGTTCCAACAGTACTCAGTCCAAAGAAAGACGGAGGTTGGAGAATGTGTACTGATTCAAGAGCAATTAACAAGATAACCATCAGGTATAGATTTCCATTGTCAAGGATGGATGATTTGATGGATTGCTTAAGTGGAGCCAAATATTTTTCAAAAATTGATTTGAAAAGTGGTAATCACCAGATTCGCATGAGAGAGGGTGATGAATGGAAGACCGCATTCAAAACCAACGAGGGGTTGTATGAATGGCTTGTTATGCCGTTTGTCTTAACAAATGCGTCGAGTACCTTCATGAGGTTGATGAATGAAGTCTTGAGGGAGTTCATCGGAAAATTTGTCATTGTGTATTTAGATGACATACTGGTTTACAGTAAGACAGTGGCAGAGCATCTGAAGCATTTGGCTAAAGTAATGCAGAAATTGTAGCAGGAGAAACTGTTGATAAACATGAAGAAATCCTCATTCATGAAGACAGAGCTCATTTACTTGGGGTTTGTTATTTCGGAAAATGAGTTAAATATGGATCCAGATAAGGCGGAGGTAATCAATAATTGGCCATCACCAAGGAATGTATTCGAGGTGAGAAGTTTTCACGGATTAGCTAGTTTCTACCAAAAATTCATCAGGAATTTCAGTGGAATTAGTGCAGCGATGATGGATACAGTGAAAAAAAGACACAAATCTTTTCACTGGACAGAAGAGGTTGAAAATATTTTTAATCTGTTGAAAGAGAAAATCATGGAACAACCAATTCTGGTGTTGTCGGATTTCCAAAAAACATTTCAAGTGAAATGCGATGCAAGTGGATTTGTAGTAGGGGCAGTCTTAAGTCAGGAAGACAGGTCGATAGCGTATTTCAGGGAGAAGTTGAATGAAGCAAAGTTGAAATATTCCACTTATGATAAGGAATTTTACACTATCATACAGGCACTGAAGAAATGGAGGCATTACTTGATACCGAAAGAGTATGTCTTGTACAGTGACAATCATGCACTGTAGTTTGTGACTCAACAGGAAAAGTTGAATCAAAAACATGTCAAATGGGTTGAATATATGCAAAATTTCACTTTTGTGATTAAACATATTTCTGGTACTGCTAACAAAGTTGTTGATGCTTTGAGCATGAAGTGGTTGTTGTTGCAGGTGTTCAGAGTCAAAACATTGGGTTTTGATGATCTCAGGAACATGTACGTTGATGATCAAGATTTTAAGGAGGCGTATGAAGCAGCTGAGAATCCAATTCTTAGAGACAGAAGCCTGTGGATAGAGTATATGATCCAGGAAGGATTATTGTTCAGAGGTAATCAACTGTGTATTCAAAAATGCTCCATGAGGGAGAATCTGTTGAAGGAAAAACATAGTGGAGGATTGGCAGGGCACTTTGGCCATGACAAGACGTTTGCAAAGTTGAACGAGTCATATTTTTGGTCGGGAATGCGATCAGACATCAAAATATTTGTGGACAGGTGTAGAATTTGTCAGTATTCGAACGGGAAGAGACAGAATGCAGGATTCTATCAACCATTACCCATATCGGAGAGGTCGTGGGATGCGATTAGCATGGATTTTGTATTGGGGTTGCCAAGAACACAAAGAGGTTGTGATTCAATCTTTTTGGTGGTGGATAGATTATCCAATATGGCACACTTCATCCCATGTCAGAAAACTAGTGATGAAACTCACATTGCGAACCTGTTTTTCAAAGAAGTCATTCGACTTCACGGCTTACCAAGGAGTATAGTTTCGGATCGAGACACCAAATTCATAAGGAATTTTTGGAGGACCTTATGGAAGAAGCTGGTAACTAACTTGGAATTTAGTTTAGATTATCATCCTCAGGCAGATGGACAGACAGAAGTGGTGAACAGAATTCTAGGAGACTTACTGAGAAGCTTGGTGACAGAGCACCACAGCCAGTGGGACAACATATTACCACAGGCAAAGTTTGCTTATAATGACTCAGTCAACAGGAGCACAGGGAAAAGTCCATTTCAGATTGTTTATGGCATGCAGCCAAGAGGAATTTCTGAACTGAGGGATTCAGAACAGAATGCGACTAGGAGTGCTAGTGCAAAGGAATTCGCAGAGGCGATGAAGTAACTTCATGTTGGACATACCTACCACACTTAGAGGGGGGGTGAATGAGTGTGGGGATCTTTTTCCCAAAACTTCCCTCTTGCACAAAAACTCATCAATTAGCATTCAACATTTATTCATTACCCATTGTCGTCATTTATGACCAGTTAGATGTGAGCACATATCAGCAACATATATCAGCAATATATCATCAACAAGTCATCACCACAATGAACACAAAGAACACAAGATGTATGTACAATTTTC
>JZKD02S1776701.1:47253-57388 GCA_000966675.3 Picea glauca | reverse complement strand
TATGACTCATGATGATCTCATGAAAAGTAGAAGATTTTCCAGGACTTGAAGTTTCGGAAATTGCATGATGAATTTAATGCTTTCAGCATAATAGTTCTATCCTAGGCACGACTAACACATAATAGTTTTGTAATATCGTTCACTGTCCAGATTCAATTCTATTACTACTATAGCCAATATATGTTGTTTATAAATCCATACACTTGTTCGTGGAAAATGTGATGACAAAGAGTCACAAATATAGTAGTAATATAAATATATTCTTTAATAGAATAGATGATTATCCAATATATAACACACGTAAACCACACAGACACAATCGTTCCTACAACAGATAATAAAATATAAACATATATATATATATATATATATATATATATATATATATATATATATAAGTTGATATGTAACATAGATAGAGACTTGCTCAACTCTAATTATTTATGGATAGATCTTCCTAATATTTCAGTTACAGAAATAAACGTACCCTTGTAGATAGATTTGTTCTTTCAAGTTCAGGTGTACATAGGTAAATCTGCCTAGAATTTTAATTTTTGATTGTAAACTTCATACAATTGAACATATATCATCCATGGAAATTATTTCAACTTAACACCAACAGATGCATAATATCAGATACCCAAAATCATTCAAGCATAGAAGGAGGAATTTAACATATCTGAACCAATTCGTGGAAAGACAAAGGGAACAACCATGTTCCTCCCAACTGTAGAATAGGGCAGCCACAATCACTTGCCCGATTCACCCCCTAGCCTGACCATGAATCCATGAGAGTGAACTTGGAGACTCCTCCTCAACAATGTCCTTCAATTCTAGTAGATTCCTCTTGCCTCACACGAACTCAGTAGTGTTCATAAAAGCAAGTAAAAATCAATAGTCTCTTTCCCAGCATACTTGGAAGCGTCCTGCTTCCTCACATATGCTATTTATCAATTTGCCTAGGTCTTTTTCCCTCCCTTGGGAATTTTCATAGCTTTCTAAATCCCTGATTTTCAGGGGCTGCTAATGGCCAAATCACTAATTTTCCACTTGTAACAATCGTCCTAGAGGTAGTTCCAACATGTTCCCCACTCATGGAGTCATGGTCAGCTGAATTTAACATGGTTGTTCCATTTTTCCTCCTACAATCAATATAAAATATTATGTTTTCATACAAGTGTCATAGTCAAATAGTTAGTTGGGTCAAATTAGGTATCTGACCAACAGTCATAATAATTAATTACAATTATCAAATTCGAAATTCAGAATTGCCATAAATGGCAAAAATTTTCCAAATTCGAATTTACTAAAAACAGAATAAATTTCCAACAAATTTAAATTTCAAAAATACTTTATTTTTTTTGGGATGTCACAACACTGTTCTTTTGACAACCATGGAAAATCAAGTAATTGTGTTTGCTGCATTGAAGGACCTCTATGCGTCTGATAACAGTTTTTGGGAGATTGTGGAAAAGTTAAAGGATCCATTCGCTGGGAACATGGATCTTACTCAGGGTGAATATTTTATGCAAGATGTCTACCTCTTCAAAGGAAAACAACTATGGATTACAATTGGTTCTATGACAGAAAATATTATCAAATAAATTTACAATAGTGGTTTGGAAGGACATTTTGGAAATGATAAGACATTAGCCTTAATCAAAGATAAGTATTAGTGGTTGAAGATGAAAAAGGATATTACTCCTTCTAACAAATTGGTGTGTCACACTACAAGTTATTACTCCTACTCTCACTGGACAAAATTTGAAAATTAGAAAATCTAGTTGATTATCCAGACTACTCATCGATGAAATATCTACGTTCATCACCTTAGTTAGGTATGGCATCAATTGTATATTATTTACAAAATCTAATGAATGATAATTAATCGATTGTTTAAATTTTATGTAGAATCGACAGAGTCATGCAGGAAGCGGAGAATTCACTTCAAAGGTAGTTGGCATGAAACAAAGAGGACACCCAATTACATAATTGATGTAGAATTTTAATAATCATCTCCAAGAGATCTATAACTGGTTAATGTAATTTAAACATTGGAAGTACTGGGGTCATGGAAAGGATTCCGACGTCAGGAAAAATATTAATACCTTAATATTATTGTTGTTAATTCAAATTTAAAAACCTGGTTCCAAATGTAAATTACAACCATGTTTACTTATTGCACTTATCTATAATTTAGATAAATATTTACTAAGTGAAAGGATAAATAGATAATGTAACTGAACACGTGTAAAGGAAATTTGTTCCCAGAGATTCGTAGTAACAAGGAATTGCTTCTAGCGGCTCAATAGTTTAACGCCCGAGTAAAATTATACATGCACGTTATCTGGTGGAATTCATAATTCAATTATTTTGGGGCAGGTGTTGTTAATGATATGTTATCACTTTTGGGGCAATATTTAGAGAGAAAAATGATTTAGTTACTAGAGAAAGAACATGTAAAATACAAGTTGTGGTTTCTAATGATTTTGAAGTGATGATTTTAGTCATACATAAAAATGATAAAGGTGAGAACACTAGCTTCTCTATGCAGCGAAAGAGAGGGATTGATTAGATCAATGATTGGTTTCTTTCTACAACAACAATGCATAAAGATATAAAAAGGATCCTATATACGATAGTAAATACACACAAATATACCAAATTCATATTATTTTACTCAAAATTAGACAGAGAGTGATCGTTGGATTTTGGATTGTTACACTTATTATGAAATCAACAAGTAAACCTAAAAATATAATCACATAAACTATTGTTTTCTTTAACCATTCATTTAAAGGTCAAACCATAATCAAAATCATTAATTCTTGCACTATAGTTCAATACTTAAATTATTATTTTTAATTTAAACAACATGCAGGTGACACAACCAGAGATAGTAACAATGCACATATTTTTTTTCGTCATGCTATAAATTTATCCAGTGTCAAAAGAACAAATTTTATATAAACTTGCGTTGAACTTAAACTCAACTAATTAGTGCAACAATTGAATTGAATTCATTGTTATAATAATGACCAAATTGTTCCACATATATACATTAACATCCAACTTTTGTTCCAATCAGAATACTAACTATACAATTAAATTCTTCGGATAGTCCAATATTAAGTATAAATTATTGTAACCAGAATGGCGAAAAGTGATGTTGATATTCAACTAGAAGTTTTTGTAGTGTCCTTTTCTCCTGTCTTCTAATAAAACAACTTCACCCATACCTCCCATCCAACACTAGGGGTACTCTTCTTCCCCCTTAAACCCTCGATCCGCAAAGAAACCACACACAGAAAACTAGATCTCAATAACACAAGATTTCCCTCAAAAGGAGAGACTTCCAACTCTTGCACAAGCTTGAACCCAACTCACACAAGTAAACTTAGTTAATAAAAATTTCACGAACATTTCATTCATCCAACAATATGATAACTTCTCTCTTCCTCACCATTCCTTTTATAAGAAAATTCACCTTGACACTTGTCTTCTCATGCAAAATTAGCTATTTTGTAATAATTAAATTAAATATTATTCACCCACAACACATGTCACACTCTCCCCAAGATCCACATGTTAAATCATTTTGAAATTAAATTATTAAATCATTTTTCCTCACACTCCCCAATTAGTTCCTAGATTTTCTCTTAGTTGTCCCTTATTTCTCCAATTCCTCTTTTATTATGTCCCCTAATAATTTATAGTTGGAGTTTGATTAAGAATCTTCTCTTATTGAGGATTTAGAGTTTGATTGAATTAGGATAATAAATTTATGTTGAAAACCCATTCTCTCATGAATACAATTTCTTTTAATTAAAAATCCTATTTATTTATTTCATGCACACATTGTGCACATGCCTAATTTATCATTCTTATTTTTGTTGGTTATGGAGCCTGATTATCTTGTTGATTCAAATGTTTGTTTCAATCGTGATTGGACCCCATTCCCTAACAGGGGGAGTGGGGGGGCTCCCCCCCCCGCACAACTATATTCCCCCCTGGCAGGGGATTTGGGGGAAGCGTCCCCGAGGATAAATATTGGGAAAATTTGCCTTGTAAAATATTGTAATTTTGTAGTCAATTTGGACCGTTCATTATAAGGTCGCATATCTGATGGTAGAATTTATTTTTAGGGTTTTGTTTCCCTATAAGGAAACCCTCTTTGATGAGGGAATTGTATTACGGTTGGATATTATCGTGAATATTGTATTTTGAGAGAGGAGACTATGAGAGAAAGAAGAGGAAATTACAACGAGTCTATTGTAGGTTGTATCCCTTCATCTTCTCAGATAATAAAAAGGAAGGACCTAGAAATTTATCTTGTTGACATAGCCCACACTAAGTGAACCAAGTATATCTGTGTCTCTATTGTATTGTGTATCTTCTGTGTTTTATTTCCATATTTGTTTTATTTTATTTCTCCATGATTCTATTTTTCTAACAACTAGTATCAAAGTGAAAGGTAACTTGCACGAAAAGAGGGTTCTTGGTTCAAGTCAAAGCAATGACGTAAGATGGAAATTTTAGGGTTGAGAAATTTAACGGCCAAAACTACCAGTTATGGAAGATGAAGATGGAAGATTATTTATATCAGAAGGATCTATTCCTCTCATCGGGAGGAATACAAAAGAAGTTGACAACCATGAAGGATGAATAATGGGATGTTCTTGACAGAAAGACACTAGGAATGATACGACTAAGCCTGGAAAAGTCAGTGGCTTTCAATATTTCAAAAGAAAAGACAACGAAGGAGCTGATGGATGCATTGGATAAATTGTATCAAAAAACCTTAGCGTTCAATAAGGTATTTATAATGAAGAGATTATTTAATATGAACATGTCATAAGGTGAGTCTGTTACAAATCATTTAAATGAATTTAATACAGCTACTAATCAGCTAGTTCTATAAAAATGGACTCTGATGATGAGGTCAGGGCTCTTCTAATCTTGTGCTCATTGCCAGAAAGATGGAATGGCTTGGTCATGGATGTAAGTAACTCTATCTTTGGTTCAAACACTCTAAAATTTGATGTTGTTGTTGGTGTTATCCTTAGCGAGGAAATGTGATGGAAAATCATAGGTGAAACATTAGGTAAGGCATTGACTGTGGAGAATAGAGGAAGACAAAAGGATAGAGGAAAGGGCTCAAGGAACCGTGGGAATTCTAGGAAGGGTAGATCCAAATATAGAATGTGAAACATAGAGTGCTGGAATTGTGGGAAGAAAGGACATATGAAGAAAGACTGCAGAGCTCCAAAGAAACAAAGAGATGGCCAACAAGAGAAAAATCAAGAAGAAAATGTAACAGGTGATGTGCTACAAGATGGTTTGATTCTTTGTGTAGAAATATTTCTGAGTCTTGGGTAGTAGATTCATGGGATTCATTTCATGCCACACCCCATAGGAAACATTTTCTAGATTTGGGTGATGATGCACCATGCAAAATTGTTGGAATGGGTAAGGTAGAAATAAAGCAAAAGAATGGAAACCAATGGTTATTGCAAGAGGTAAGAAATGTACCATATCTAAGGAAAAGTGTAATTTCAACAGGGAAGTTGAAAAGTGAAGGTTGTATATCTGTATTTACAGATAAGGCATGGAAGGTCGCCAAAGGATCACTAGTGATAGAAAAAGGAGAGAAGGTAGGTACATTGTATTTAAGTACTGGTAATATTGATTCTTCTATCTCTTTAGCTTCTACAGGAGTGGATACAACACTATGATAGTCTTGGACACATGAGTGAGAAGGGGATGTAGATAGTTCAAAAAAGAAATTTGTTTTCAGATCTTAAACAAATTTATTTGGATTTCTATGAGCATTGTGTTTATGCAAAATAGAAGAGAGTCAGATTTCTCAGAGTCGAAAAAGAAAAGAAGAGTGAAAGGTTATAGCTTGTGCATACATATGTATGGGGACCAATTTAGATATCATTTTTTGGTGGCTCTAATTATTATGATACTTTTATTGATTATGCAACTAGAAAAACTTGGGTTTATTGCATTCAACAAAAATATGATTTTTTTTATACTTTTAAGAAATTGAAATATTTGGTTGAGAATGAGACAAGAAAAATGTTGAAGTGTCTCAAATAAGACAATGGAGGTGAATATTGCAGCAAGGAGTTTGATGATTATTTTTCATACCATGGGATTCATAGAGAGAATACAATTCTAGGAACACTATAAGAAAATGGTGTGTCAGAAAGGATGAACAGGACAATCATGGAGCATGTAAGGAGTATGAGATTTCATTCTAGGTTGCCTTTACAGTTTTGGGAAGATATTGTAGATAATGTTGTTTACTTAATAAAAAAAAGAACTTCAATCTCTTCAGATGGTGGAATTCCAGAGGAGGCATGGATAAGTAAAAATATAAACTATTCTTTTTTTAAGATTTTTGGTTGTGAATCATTTGTCCATATTGATAAAGAAAATAGAACAAAGCTTGAGGAAAATTCCAAGAAGTGTACCTTTGTTGGATACAGTGTTAATGATTTTGGTTATCGCTTATGGGATTATGAAAATCAAAAAATATTTAGGAGTAGAGATACCATATTCAATGAGAAGGTCATGTACAAAGATCAGTTCTAGGGAAAGAAACTAGAAAAAGAAAAAACAAAACACACAGTGCTTGATGAAATCATTGAAAACAAAATTCCAAAGGTACCAGAAAATAAAAATGTACAACAACAAGAGCAACAGGTACCTCAAACTCTTGCAAGTGTTGTTAGAATATCTACCATTTTAAGTAGATCCCCTGAATGATACTCTCCTTCATTGTATTATTTATTGTTGACTGATCCGGTGAACCAGAATGTTATGAAGAGGCAATGTAGGTAGACACTAAAAATAAGTGGGAGAAAGGAATGAAAGAGGAAATGGATTCCTTGGTAAACAACTAGACTTGGGACTTGGTTCAATTGCCTGTAGGAAAAAGATCATTGCAGAATAAATGGGTTTACAGGTTGAAGGAAGAAGATGGAGGAAAAAGACGGTACAAGGATAGACTTATTGTAAAGGGGTTTGCATAAAAGAAAGGTATATATTTTGATGAAATATTTTATATTGTTTTTAATATGACTTCAATTAGGACTATTTTAAGTCTTCTGGCAATAGAAGATTTACATCTTGAACAGTTAGATGTAAAAATATCTTTTCTCCGTGGGGATTTGGAGGAAGATATTTATATGCAGCAACCACAGGGGTATGAGGTCAAAGGGAAGGAAAATTTGGTATGCAGTTTGAAGAAGAGCTTGCATGGCCTAAACAAAGCTTCGGGGTAGTGCTATTTGAAGTTTGACAGGTTTATGAGAGAACAAGGTTATAGTAGATGTCATTCTGATCACTGTGTTTATTTTAAAAGGCTAGAAAATGAAAGTTATATTATCTTGATATTGTATGTAGATGGCATGCTTGTTCCAGGTTCTAATATGTAGGATATAAATGTGCTCAACAATAAATTAGCTAATTCATTTGTAATGAAGGATTTGGGTGCTGCGAAAAAAATCCTCGGTATGATAATAACAAGAGACATGAAAAATCACAAATTGACATTGTCTCATGGTGAGTACATAGAGAAGGTGTTGGAGAGGTTTAGAATGCAGAATGCAAAATCAATTAGTACACCTTTGGCCAGCCATTTCAAATTAACCAAGGAAATGTGTCCTAAGACATAGGAGGAGATATAATACATGTCCAGGGTCCCTTATTCATCAACAGTCGGTAGCTTGATGTATGCGATGGTTTGTGCAAGAACAAATATTGCACATGCAGTGGGAGTTGTGAGGAGGTATATGAAAAATCCAAGTAAATAAAATTGGGAGGCAGTAAAGTGGATTCTCAGGTATTTGAGAGGTACTGCTACTCATGCATTATGTTTTGGAGGTTCAAACATTATTCTACAGGGATATGTTGATTCAAATATGCTAGGTGATAAAGATAGCAGGAGGAGCACCACATGGTATGTTCTTACTATAGGTGGAACAACAGTAAGTTGGATTTCGAAACTGCAAAAGGTTGTTGCACTTTTAACAATGGAAGCATAGTATGTTTCTACTAAAGAGGCTAGTAAAGAGATGATATGGTTACAAAGGTTTATTGAGGAATTTGGAAAGAAGCAGGAGAATAGTAGGTTGTACTATGATAGTGAGAGTGCCATTCATCTTGAAAATAAATTATCCTTCCATTTGAATAGTAAGAATATACAAATCAGGTACCATTTCATATGATCTATCTTGGAAGATGGACATTTGAAGTTGGAAATGATACATACTAGCCAGAATCCTGCAGACATGTTAACAAAGGGAGTAACCAGGGAGAAACCAAGTTCCTTATCAGTTTCAGTAGGTCTTCGAGCATGAAGGTGAAGATGAAAAATTTACCAGGTCTAAGGTCGATCATATTCCAGCAGGTACAACATCATTGGATTTGTTGTGATCAGTCTCTGAGTGGGAGATTGTTGGTTGTGGAACCTGATTGTCTTCATGATTCGGATGTTTATTTCAACCATGTTTGGACCTCAATCCCTAATGAGTGGGTATGGGGGGGATTCCCCCCCACAACTGTCTCCCCACCCGACAAGGTATTCGGGGTAGCGCCCCCAAAGAAAAATAATGGAAAAAATTTCCTTGTAAAATATTGTAATTATAAGGTCACAGATCTGATGGTAGAAGTTATTTTTAGGGTATTTTTCCCTATAAGGAAACTCTCTTTTATGAGGGAATTGTATTGTGGATGGGTATTAACTTGAATATTTTATTATGAGAGAGGATACTATGAGAGAAAGAAAAGGAAGTTACAACGGGCGTGTTGTAGGTTGTATCCCTTCATCTTGATGGATAATAAAAAGGAATGACCTAGCAATTTCTCTGGTGGACATAGCCCACTCTGGGTGAACTACATATATCTGTGTCTCTATTGTATTGTGTATCTTCTGTGTTTTATTTCCATATTTGTTTTATTTTATTTCTCTGCAATTCTGTTTTTCGAACAATTTTCCCTTTACTATTGTTTATTTAGTCTAAAATTCCCTTAACCCAATTTATAATTTTTACTTGGTCAAAACATCTAGATTTAGACTTTAGGTTATGTTATCTAGTTTATAATTTAAATAAAATTGTATTCTCTCCTCTACAAAAATATAGTATTCGCTTTATTTCTTAAGGTCTTCAAGATTTTCATTGACTCAAAATTTATACTTGCAACGTACCCTTCTATACACACCTCCATGCTCCAAGGGTGCCACTCACCATTGACTAGTTTGGAAGTTATCCAATGCTTGGAGTCAATACTCCACTTGCCGACCTTTTTTATATTAAGGGATTACTAAGGAATAAGGAATTTTCCTTATTGCACACCCCTCAAAAATCCTCGTGAGTGACTGTCCTAGTCTTCCCTCATGACATCGTGAACCTCTTGAAATAGGGTAGTCGTTAACCTTTAGTTCAAGTCACGACGGGAGTGCTAGTAGGCTGTGACAGGGACACTGCCATGCCTCTCCCTCATCAATATGGTATCTGTGTATGAACCCTTTACTCCAAATATGAGTCAGATTAGTAAGCGTCACCGTGCCTGCATCCACTGACAAAGACATTATTAATAAATCATATACATGAAATACATACTGAAATCATCATCAATAATATATGCATATAAATCAATTACTCAAAACCAAAGTAAAATTCCACTCCCTAACTCAATCTGAAGTCCAAGGAAGTTTGTCGATGCCATCAACATTCTCAACATGTCACGTTTCTTGCACACTCTGGAAACCTTAGCATAATACATGTCAATTATAAACATCAATATAAATAACATATCATCTTTCGAAACATAATCATAGCATAAACATACAAACCAAAAATGATAATCATAATGTACCACGTTTTAACTGGATCACTTGCTCGCAAGTGTTCTCAAAGAATAAGTCATTGTATGAAAAAGTGATCAGTGGAACTGGATGTTACATACACCCCGGCTTGTTTTAAAATTCATCCTGCAGTTTGTATAATCTAATAATGAAAGAAATAAATATAGATGATACTAATATATATACCAACTATCAAAATAAATAATGAAATTGTTGATGCATCTCATATGCATCCTCCCAAGTAGCAGAGTTTGG
>JZKD02S1776701.1:33672-47243 GCA_000966675.3 Picea glauca | reverse complement strand
AGGATCATATCAATGAAGGACAACCCCTTTTTGATATATATTATAGTGATGATGAGTAGCAAGCTTATCCTACTTTTGATCACTATAGAGATACTGAAGAGCCAGTCAGCAAACATAACCACCCCATGGTCCCTATTTATGATGAATACGAATTGGACCTAGGGGAGACCGATCCAGAGGAGCAGAATATTTCCTGTCCAAAGCCAGTCAATGAGCAGCCACCACCTGAGAGAAGCGAGCCTACATCAGTTGTCCACCATAAACCTGTGCTTATCAGAGATATTCAGCCATAGGTGAACAACTGTGTAGTAGAGGAGGGTGTTTATCGCCCATTTTCTGGAATTTGCCACTCATTCTATGACCTTGTCTGCAAGTACATGGAGTGGAATTTCCCCTATGCCTTGGAGCCTCCCTATTTCATCTCAACTCCAGCCTGTAAGGAGGAGTTGAAGAGTGTAACTGCTCTACTATCACGGTTACACCATCCGCTGATGATCATCGACAGAAGGAAGGAGATTCTATCCAGGAAGCTGCTTGAATGGCTATCGTGGAAGTTTTCTTTCACCTAGCCCATGTAAAGTGTTTTATTAGCTTAGGACTGTACATAAATAAGCTCATGTAAGCATGAACGTTTAGTTTGTTTTGTTTTTATTTTTTGGCCTGTATTTTCAGCAATGCGATGTTTTGAGCCTGAGTCCATAGCCCAACAACAAGGCACTGAAGCTGCGGAATGAGTTCTTAGAGCATCACAGGGACGACTCTATCCCCCATGGAGCCTAATGTTAGTGATTATTTTTGTCTTAGGCACAAAAGTACCCAGGTCTGTAGAATGACCGGGAAACACCCAAGCGCAGCAGCGGAGGGATCTCCTTTCCAGTTACGAGTCAAACTAGCAGGCAAGGTTTTGTTGTCGACAACCGAGATCCATCCATGAAGTAGATCAACGGTCATCGGGGTCTCAGGGCTATCAAGTTACCTGACATATATCACCAAGGAAAGATCCTATATTTCAAGGCTGAATCTGGGTCGTCCGATCCAGTGACATGTGGCGCAGGATCCAGTCACACCGGCATATCGGCATTCGGGAGTTCAAGGGGTAAAATTCCCCATTTCTTTGCCTTTTGAAACCCCAAACCCCGAAACGTCGATAAGCTCCCTTCAAAGCCCGACCCATGGTCCTAGTACTAGGTCACATCAAGCGAGCTTGAGAATGAGTGTGGTCCCCTGTTAAGTGGAGAATGCTACCTCGACCAGTAATCTTAAGGACACGCGGCGCGCATCTGTGCCATTTCGACATTCAGGAGTTCATGGGGTGAAGTTTTTATATCTTCGAACATCGCGAAACCCCAAACCCCCACAGCGTCGAAAACATTGAAACTGGGGCCCGCGACATCATGAAGCATTTTCAGCGGTCCATCTAAAGGGAACACCTGGCAGCAAATTGGGTCATCTCGACGTTTCGCCCATCGCGACTCCAAGGCACAAAAAGCAGCTCCATTATGTTTCGATGCACGAGATGTTGGCAGAGTCCTGGGCCCAGGCCCATAGCAGTGTCGGGTGCGTTCAAGACCGTCAGATCTCATAGGGACATGTGGCACCAGATTGAGTCATCTTGGTGTTTCTCTCATCGTGATTTCAAATTTCAGGAATAGTTCCTTTCCATTCGCGAACGTCGAAAGCACGTTTGGAATAAGCACATGGTCACAGCCCATGGTCACTTGGGGAGAGGAAGGAGCTACATAAAGAAGGCCAAAGGCACCGAGTTTAGTTGCAGACGAGATCATCGTGATCTCCAGGTGCCATCAGACCCGATCTTAATATTGTTTCTAGCATTGAAGTAAATGAAGGCAAGAGCGGGTGGTTGAAACCTCCTTTCATTCATTAAAGTAAGCGGAATGGAGGGTCTGGCGAGCCACCTACTCGCATAGGTCCTGTGTATCGATTTTCTCAATGAAGCTGTGTCGAAGTCCTCGACTCGACAGAGAAGTCTGCACACGCTAGCCGAGCACTTCATGGCTCAGCTACCCTCCTTACAGGAGCCATGCGTAGTTAAGGTGGCATTTAAAGAAAGATATCAGTACGAGTTTGACTGAAGGGACACCAAGCCTTAGGTGACTGGGCACACCTCTGGGAGGTGAATTTTCTTGAGTATATAAACTCAGTCTTTGTATTTTGTAAGAATCGATGGTTGAGCGAGGCTCCCGGTTGTAAAGCTTTAATGAAGCACTGTTATTTCTGGTTATGTATGGACTCTTGAGACTTCTTGCCTTATGAATGTCAATTTCTTTTGCGTCTTTGTTCAACTCTGTTAGAGCAGCTCAGAATTGGAGAATCCAGTCGAGTTGTAGCTGTTATAGGATGATGTAGAATTTGATCACTGTGACAGTCACATTGTCTCTAATCAGTCCTTGTGATTTTCCTTAACACTGAAATGACTTGGAATTGGAGAATCCAGTCAAGTCTCCCTTTCAGTTTCTCGAAGCCCTGAACCAGAGGATCTCGCCTTCAGAGTTTTTCTTCTACAAATTACTGAAAGCCTATTCCCTGAAGTAGTTTGTTCACTCTTCTTATCAATTCTTCCACCTGTTCACCTTTTAATCAACCCACTGACTGAAGTTAGATCAAGACCTCCTTTGTTTCTTGCATGCCGGACCCAGTCTCTAAGTTAGAGTGACATATCCCCGAGTCCCTGTCCATTCAATTGCCCATTTATCAAACCATGACATAAAAACTGATGGGCGTTGGGCTCTGCTTTTGCAAGCAATCCAGGAGAGAATTCCAACGCTAACATTTCTGGCGTCGTTGCCGGGTACGAAGTTGAAGATTTTCCCTGGGAAGAATGACATTGAGCCTCTGATTCTGAAGGTGCATCAGACATCAGAGCCCTTAAATATTACTACTGTGCACCTGGTGACTCCACAGTGGCGACTCCATTGTTTCCACATCACTGTTTCAGCTGTGACTACTGTTAGCACACCTGAAAGCTGACCTTAAGGATCTTTCTCGAGAAGGTTTTAGCAGCTTCTTTCTCAGTCTGAGAAGCTTCCTGGGGTAACGACAATGTTAAGATCTGGCCTTTGATGGTGAACAAGGACCAGACACACTTGAAGCTGCACATATTTCACCTGCCAAATCCATGATTCGAGGATCGATTGGCGACTCCACTGGTTCGATATGGAGAAAATTTTGGCTCAAAGTTTTGCTTTCTGTGACTTTTCTCAGATATTTGGTTTTCCTAATGCACTTCCTGATAGAGACCAATGGGAATATTTCCTCCTTGAATTTCATGCAACAAGTTGGGAGGAACCAGCTGAGCATTTACTGGACTTCCATGAGGCTATCCACCGACACAATATCATGCATGAGGATGTCCATATTAATCTCTTCAGGTATTCATTGAAGGGAGTTGCTCTTGAATGGTATCGGTCTCTTCCCGCTGCAAGCATCCGCTCTTTAATAGGTTTTCATACAACTTTCAATTCATTTGGTAAAGACTACTATCTAGCTGATGGTTTGTTTGAAAACTGTTGTGAGGAGTTTTCTTCGCTTCAGGAAGCCTCTGTTGGCCCTGAAGACCAGGTCCATGATGAAGCCCTTACTGTGGAGGAAAGCATCTGCTGTGAAAATATAGAGGTGTTGGACGATATTAATTGTGTTAGCCCTGGAACGGAAGCATATGACATCATATCAGATGCATCTGTTCTTTTAGATCTTCATGAAGATCAACACGCCTCTTGTGGAGATTATGAGTTTGCAGAGAAGATGTGGTCCATGGTAGATGGCTCACCTGAGTATCGGGTTGAAGCAGATATTTCTAGCAGCCCTGCTTCTGAGGACGGAGGCCTTTCCATTTTTAAAGAAGAAATTACTGTGGAAGTGGTTTTCTCTCTTTTTCTCCAGGGGGTTTCTCACGATATATGTTTACCTAGGATTAAATAGAAAACGATTATGTGTGAGCAGCCAGAACCAGTAGGTCCCACTATCCCTAAATGGAAATTTTTTACGGGATCACTGTTCTGGAGGAGGATCATATCAATGAAGGACAACCCCTTTTTGATATATATTATAGTGATGATGAGTAGCAAGATTATCCTACTTTTGATCACTATAGAGATACTAAAGAGCCAGTCAGCAAACAGAACCACCCCATGGTCCCTATTTATGATGAATACGAATTGGACCTAGGGGAGACCGAACCAGAGGAGCAGAATATTTCCTTTCCAGAGCCAGTCAGCGAGCAGCCACCGCCCGAGAGCAGCGAGCCTACGTCAGTTTTCCACCATAAACCTGTTCTTATCAAAGATATTCAGCCACAGGTGAATAGTTGTGTAGCAGAGGAGGGTGTCTGTCGCCTATTTTCTGGAATTTGCCACTCATTCTATGACCCCGTCTGCAAATACATGGAGTGGCATTTCCCCTATGCCTTCGAGCCACCCTATTTCATCTCAAATCTAGCCTGTAAGGATGAGTTGAAGAGTGTAACCGCTCTGCTGTCACGGTTACACCATCCGCTAATGATCATTGATAGAAGGAAGGAGCTTCTATTGAGGAAGTTGCTTGAATGGCTATGGTGGAAGTTTTCTTTCACCTAGCCCATGTAAAGTGTTTTATTAGCTTAGGACTGTACATAAATAAGGTCCTGTAAGCATGAACATTTAGTTTGTTTTGTTTTTATTTTTCGGCCTGTATTTTCAGCAACGCGGTGTTTTGAGCCTGACTCCATAGCCCAACAGCAAGGCACTGAAGCTGTGGAATGAGTTCTTAGAGAATCACAGGGACGAATCTATCCCCCATGGAGCCTAATGTTAGCGATTATTTTTTTCTTAGGCAAAAAAGTACCCAAGTCTGCAAAATGACCGGGAAACACCCAAGTGCAGCAGCGGAAGGATCTCCTTTTCGGTTACGAGTCAAACTAGCGGGCAAGGTTTTGTTGTCGACAGCCGAGATCCATCCACAAAGCAGATCAACGGTCATCGGGGTCTCAGGGCTATCAAGTTACCCGACATATAGCACCAAGGAAAGCTCTTATATTTCAAAGCTGAATCTGGGTCGTCCGATCCAGTGACGCGTGGCACAGGATCCAGTCACACTGACATATCGGCATTCGAGAGTTCAAGGGTTAAAATTCCCCGTTTCTTCGCCTTTCAAAACCCTGAACCCCAAAACGTTTATAAGCGCCCTTCAAAGCCCGGCCCACAGTCCTAGTACTAGGTCACGTCAAGCGAGCCTGAGAACGAGTGCGGTCCCCTGTTAAGTGGAGAATGCTACCTCAGCCGGTCATCTTAAGGACACGCGGCACGCATCCGTGCCATTTCGACATTCAGGAGTTCATGGGGTGAAGTTTTTATTTCTTCAAACATCGCGAAACCCCGAACCCCCACAGTGCCGAAAATGCTGAAACTGGGGCCCGCGACATCATGAAGCATTTTAGCCGTCCATCTAAAGGGAACACCTGGCAGGAAATTGGGCCATCTCGATGTTTCACCCATCGCGACTCCAAGGCACAAAAAGCAGCTTTGTTATGTTCCGGTGCATGAGATGCCGGGAGAGTCCTGGGCCTAGACCCACAGTAGTGTCGGGTGAGTTCAAGACCATCAGATCTCATAGGGACATGTGGCACCAAATTGAGTCGTCTCGGCATTTCGCTCATCGTGATTTCAAATTTCAGGAATAGTTCCTTTCCATTCGCGAACGCCGAAAGCACGTTGGGAATAAGCACATGGTCACAGCCCATGGTCACTTGGGGAGAGGAAGGAGCTACATAAAGAATGCCTAAGGCACCGAGTTCAGTTGCAGATGGGATCATCGCGATCTCTAGGCGCCATCGG
This sequence comes from Picea glauca, assembly GCA_000966675.3. Classification (NCBI taxonomy): domain Eukaryota; kingdom Viridiplantae; phylum Streptophyta; class Pinopsida; order Pinales; family Pinaceae; genus Picea; species Picea glauca. The sequence continues at coordinate 41,415 of JZKD02S1776701.1, read as the reverse complement.
ACCCGATCTTAATACTGTTTCTAGCATTGAAGTGAATGAAGGCAAGAGCGGGTTGTTGAAACCTCCTTTCATTCATTAAAGTAAGGGGAATGGAGGGTCTGGCGAGCCGTCTGCTCACAGAGGTCCTGTGTATCGATTTTCTCAATGAAGCCGTGTCAAAGTCCTCGACTCGACAGAGAATTCTGCGCACGCTAGCTGAGCACTTCATGGCTCAGCTACCCTCCTTACAGGAGCCATGTGTAGTTAAGGTGGCATTTAAAGAAAGATATCAGTACGAGTTTGACTGAAGGGACACCAAGCCTTAGGTGATTGGGCATGCCTCTAGGAGGTGAATTTTCCTGAGTATATAAACTCAGTCTTTGTATTTTGTAAGCATTGATGGTTGAGCAAGGCTACCGGTTGTAAAGCTTTAATGAAGCACTGTTATTTCTGGTTATGTATGGACTCTTGAGACTTCTTGCCTTATGAATGTCAGTTTATTTCGTGTCTTTGCTCAACTGTGTTAGAGTAGCTCGGAATTGGAGAATCCAGTCGAGTTGTAGCTGTTATAGGATGATGTAGAATTTGATTGCTGTGACAGTCACATTGTCTCTAATCAGTCCTTGTGATTTTCCCTAACACTGAAACGACTTGGAATTGGAGAATCCAGTCAAGTCTCCCTTTCAGTTTCTCGAAGCCCTAAACCAGAGGATCTCGCCTTCAGAGTTTTTCTTCTACAAATTACTGAAATCTTGTTGCCCGAAGTAGTTTGTTCACTCTTCTTATCAAGTCTTCCACCTGTTCACCTTTTAATCAACCCACTGACTGAAGTTAGATGAAGACCTCCTTTGTTTCTTACATGCCAGACCTAGTCTTTGAGTTAGAGTGACATATCCCTGAGTCCCTGTCCATTCGATCGACCATTTATCAAATTGTGACATAAAAACTGATGGGCCTTGGGCTCTGCTTTTGCAAGCAATCCGGGAGTGACTTCCAGTGCTAACACAAGGGTCAAGCACAAGGTCGCATTAGTATTGGTAGAGTTACTCACCCTACTTTTTTGATATCAGTGTAGAGATTGCACGTATTACAGGGATCACTCGAAGTTATACCCACAATGATGAGTGGAAGCCTTTTGAGTTGATTTCGGGCTAGATACCCTGCCCTTGCGTGTGGATCGGACTGTCGACTGTCCCCCCAATATTTATTGTTGTTGGTGGTGACCTTAGTGGCCTATCTTTCTAGGTTCTTACCCAAGTTGACTGTGGAGGGGAAAGTCTTCATGGCACCTGGAGTTGACATTGACCAAACTCACTCGGGCTCCTTGGAGGGTATACCCACGATTATGTGTGGGAGCTTGCACCAGGGTGTAAGTCCGTTAAGAAGGTCGTCAGCGTAACTTTTCCACCATAGCCCCGCCCCTTCTTGTCTCATTGTTGCGATGTTGGATTTCATCACCAACTAGTGGCTTCGAAATTAGAAGGTCTTGTTTGCCTGGTGATTGCTTCCTAGATTTTGTTTACTAGCGCGTGTTGTTTGGTTCTCGAAGTTGACCATAGGATTTTTCTTCGCGAAGTTTTTCACTCGTTTACAATAGCTCCCCCACGTCGTTAACGTATAATACAGGGTTTATCTCCAGAGCATTTGGACGGTTCACAACCCTTGCCTACAACTACACATGAGGGATCTCCTCAGCAAAGTGAAGCCGCAGTTGTCACCACACCACAAGTGGAATCAACTGATTCTCTAGAACCTTTTCGAATTACCAATACTAGAGAGGACTTTCGAATTCACCGTGGTTCTGAATGACCCTTTATGCGACTAAATTCTTCCGGAGAACTAGTTGTTACATCTTCTGGATCACCCGTTGGGCCTTTTCCTGGTGTAGAAGGCCAAGATCTTTTTTGGTCTGCAGGTGATTTCCGAAGGACCCTTTTTAGTCCTGGTTCGCCTGGAGTCTCCGAAATCAACCGTCCGATGTTTTTTGAGACAAAGACTGTACCGGTGAATACAACTTATCACTTTACTATCCCTGCCGAGATGGCCCATATCACGAATACTACGAGTGTCCCAACTGAGTTCACTGTAGCTAGTATTGCTCCTATAAATACACAGCGAACACCCAATGTCATTTCGACACTACAACCTGGATACCATGTGTTGAATGCTTTGTTGAATGCTTCTTCTCCAACACCTCCGCAAACCCCTACCGGTTCTCCAGGTGGTCCTTCTTTTCCCGGGCACCCTATTCCCAGTTTTATTCTGAAACTCCCTCAATTTCCTTCTGGAAATCCTAATCCTAGTGGCACTATCCCATCCATTACACCAAACTTGTAGGTTCCCATTGGTGGACAAGGTTGTACAACTCAATTTCCTCTTACTGGACATATTCCACTTGCTACACAACCTTTGATTGGGACTCAACTTCTGGTTGGAACACCACCTACGATAGGGGGACCAACCCCACCTTTTGGACAAAATATACCTCCCTCTTTGGCCCAGTATTGGAATCAGATGATACAAAATCTTCCTCAAATGACTTGGGGGCAGCAGCCTGTCCCTACTATAGGCCAACCATATCCAGGTATACCCAATCCTATTTGGGGTCAGGGTCACAATGCTGAAACTCAGGTCCCTAATCAACCTCAAGGTTACAATCCCTGGACCTACTATCCTCTTCAATCACCACCGAATCTGTTTGGGCCTTCCCATTATGGGTAGACTGCTTACGGTCCTACTAGTTTTCCGAAAGGGCTTCCACCCCAAAGCCATCAGTACCCGCAGGTAAATCAACAGTTACCTTTTCTTGCTACTTTGGATTTGCCAGATTTGTCTAGGATTTTAAATGATCCTATTCGTCACTCTCCCCAATGGCCTATTATTCCATCCAAGCTTCCATCAGACATTCCTAAATTTGACGACAAAGTGGGAGAGGACCCAAACAATCACGTTATGACTTTTCACCTATGGTGTTCATCCAACTCATTGATGGATGACTCTATTCGTTTACGTCTTTTTCAACGAACCCTTACCGGTTTTGCTTCGAAGTGGTATATCGAATTTCCACGAGGTTTCTTCTCTGATTTCAACACCCTAGCTATGGCTTTCCTTACACATTACCAGTTACCGATCCGTTATGATACTGGGACTGAAATTTTGACTTCCTTCAAACAGACTAAAGGCACTCATATATCTGATCATATCCATGAGTGGCAAAGACATCGACGTCTCATTAAACTTGAACTCCCTGATCAATTACTGGTAGAATGGTTTACGAAATCCTTTGTGAACGAAATTGGTAATGATATAAGTCGTGCTCAATATAAGTCGTGCTCAATATCTTGATCTTTTTTATTCGCAAATGGGAACACTTTACGATTTGCTACCTGAATTACCTCGTCCTAGTACTTCCGGCACTTCAACTACTCCAGCTGCCTCGCATGCAGTTGACGGTGTGATTGGTACTTCCCAAGCCCACTCACATTTTGTTTCAAGTGTAACCCCTAAATCTGCTTCTTCTAATGTTCAAAATGCTCCGTCTCCTGCCACTTCCACCGGAAAAACTTCTGAGGTCAATGCTGTCCAATCTACCCCAGCTGGTAAAAATAAATCTAAAAAGGGGAGAGGCAAGAATAAGGAGGGAAAAAATAATAATCAAGCAGAGCAAACTAAAACCACTCCTGTTGAAGATCTGGATAAGCGCAAACCACGATACCCTTGCCTTATCTGTGGTGATGATCACTACATGAAGGATTGTCCACGACGGGCCGAGGTCACTAAGTTCCTTCAAGGAACCCCAAAACCATCTACACCAGCTGTCTTGTCCCAACCCTTCCCATCTCAACAACAGGCTCAGTTGGTCATTCAAGACCAACCCTCCTCTTCTACGACATCATATGTTTTGATGTGTACTGGTGATTCTAATAAAAACAACATTGCACTCATGACTAGAGCCAATGATTATACTCCATCTAAGGAGAAGGTTGACGATTTACCTCCTGCTTTGGTACAACCGTCTCCCGCGACTCCACTTACTAATGGTCCTCTTCATATTGAATGACCAAGCCTTGATACAGTTTTGCGACCACCCCCAAAAGGTGTCGTTAGGAAATAGACTTTCAATCCTCATGCTCGTGCGGCCCAAAACTATAGTATTGTTAAAGACCTGGCCCAGGCACCTTCCGCAATGTCAGCCCTTGAAGTCCTTCAGTATTGTCTTGCACAACGGAAGACACTATTGAAAGCTATAGGTGGAATTGACCCGACAGATACGAATTTGATAGTCTTTGACTTGGAATATCACGTTCCAAGGTTACCCTCTCAATTCGCATTCAAGATACAAGTTGTTGTTTCTGACAAAAACATTTGCCGAACTGTTATCAACGAGGGTGCCTCAACGTGTGTAATGTCTTTTGCTTGTTGGAAATCCATTGGCTCTCCTCCCTTGAATGAATCACAAGACACTCTTAAAGCCTTCAATGGCTCTGGTTTTAAGCCTTACGGTGTTCTTCCTTCATTGCCCATTACCCTAGAAGGTAAGACAGTCCAAGTTGAAGTAGAAGTCTTTGACGCTCCCCTTGATTATAATCTTTTACTTGGCCGTAGCTGGATTGATTCCATGCGCGTTGTTGTGTCAACACTTTTTCATGTAGTACGTTTCCCTCATCAAGGAAAGGTTGTTACCGTTGAACAACTTGCCTTCTTCAATTCTGATACACGTATTGGCAACGTGTCGTTTATTGCTAAAACCCCACCAGGTTATGAGAACGTCGGTGTAGATCTTTTAAAGTACTCCTCGTTAATGGGTACTTTTCCCATTCCACCGCCCGTTGTTCCATGCCCATCAGTTGCTTCTATCAACATGATCTCCACCGTGCCTCACGAACTTCCTGCATCACATGACCCTTGGATTGTCCTTGACCCTGGAGATCATCTTTGTTTTGGCGATGCAATGCCGTTAAGTCCGGTTGAATTTGCCTATCAAGCCATTCAATCGGCAACACCTTCTACCCCCTCTCTTGATGAGTTGTCTCTCGATCCTTTTCGTTTTATTTTTCCCACTAACGAGATGATCATGTCTGTCATGGAAGAAACCCCTTGGGATGATGGGCAACATCCTTCTATACCTTTTCTGGAGCAACATACTCTTGAGAACTACCAACGGATTTCGACTACATCGACCGTTGTTGTCATCTCGACGGTTCTTGCGACTACACACGATGTGTTTGCTGAAGGGAACTTAAGTAATATCTCGCCCATGGTTCCCATTGACATATCCATTAAACCTGGGATTGTTGAAAATGTCCATATTGGTGCTTCGTGTTCCGCTGACGAAATCGTCACCTATACATTTTTGTTCAAAGAATTTTGTGACATCTTCGCCTGGAGTTACGAAGAGATGCCCGGTATCAACCCTACTATTGTTGTACATGAGATAAAGACATAAACCGGTGCTAAACCCGTCTGGCAATGCCTTCATCCAGTTCACCCACGTAAAGCGGCTGCTATCAAGCTCGAAGTTGAAATTTTTTTGAAAGTTGTCTTTATTTATCCGGTGGCTCTTACAGAATGGGTTTCCAATCCTGTCCCGATTGACAAAAAAGGCGATAGTATTCATGTATGTGTTGATTATAGGGATATTAACAAAGCTTGTCCCAAAGACAACTTTCCTACCCCCTTTGTCGATCGGATTGTCGATGACTGCGTCGACAGTGAAATCTTCTCTCTCATGGATGGTTTCTCCGGCTATAATCAAATTAACATTGCTCCTGAGGATCAACATAAAATTGCTTTTATTTGTCCTTGGGGTACTTTTGCCTATAGGAAACTCCCTTTTGTTCTTAAGAATGCAGGCGCAACTTTTCAACGCAATATGTCTTATGATTTTCATGACATTAAGCATATCGTTCAACCCTATTTGGACGATTTACCAGCTCATTCTATGTGCAGATTCGATCACCCTACCCACCTCCGGGCTATTTTCGTTCGCTGTCGGTTCTATTGTATACGTTTAAATCGTCATAAATGCATTTTTTGCGTGGAATCTGACCGTCTTCTAGGTTTTATCGTTTTACGTCAAGGGATCTAGGTGGATACTATTAAGGTTGAGGTGATTCTTAATCTCCCTCCTCCTTCTACATTGCGCTAGTTGCAAAGTTTGCAGGAGAAAGCAAAATTTCTTCGTTGTTTTATCCCTAATTACGTCGAGATCACTCGTGGTTTTACGCGGCTACTAAAGAAAGATTCAGAGTTCTTCTGGGATACCATTGCCAACAATTCTTTTGATGCTTTAAAGTTGTCCTTAACGCGAGCTCTGCTTCTCTTTCCTCCTGATTATAGTCGCGATTATTTCATTTATCTTGCTGCCTCGGAGTACACTATTGGCATGGTTCTCGTCCAAGAGGATGTTGCGCACGACAAACATCTTGTTTACTACTTGATTCGAAGTCTCACACCAACTGAAATCAAGTATCAACATGTCGAAAAATTGGCCTTGGCTGCCGTTCAAGCCGTCCAATGCTTTCGGCACTATATCCTCTCACACAAGACTACGGTGATTTCTCATTGCAACCCTATGCAACATATTTTGACACGTCAATTGCTAGGGGGGAAATACTCCAAATGGCTTGTGATTCTCCAGGAGTTTGACTTGGAATTCGACCGCGCCAAGTCTAAGAAGTCATTATCTTTTGCTAAGTTGATATGCGATTTTCCTCATTCTTCAATGGAAAATGTAGCAGTAGATTCATTACCCGATGAATCTCTTTTCCTTATTAGCACTGATGATCTTTGGTATGGGGATATCATTATATATCTCCAAACCCAGACTTTTCGGCCTACTTTGTCTAGTACTGAATGACGTTGCATACGCTATCAAGCTCGTCAATACATTATCCTCGGGGATACTCTTTACCGTCGGGGAATTGCTTCTATTTTTAAACGTTGTTTAACATTCGACGAAGCCAAGAAAGCTCTGAATGACTGCCATTCTGGAACATGTGGTGGTCATATGTTTGGGTATGCTACTGCCCAGAAGATCTTATGCGCAGGGTATTTTTGGCCTTCTTTGTTTAACAACTGCATTACTATCATTCAGAAATGCCATGCCTGCCAGACCTACAATCAGAAAATTCGGTCACATCCTGCTCCTCTTCACCCTGTGGTCTCATTTGGTCCTTTTGCGAAATGGGGCATTGATTTCATGACATGTCACCCTCACTCGGCCGGGGGGCATGGTTACATCATTGTAGCCATTGATTATTTTATGAAATCGGCTGAGGTGATGCCGACATTCGATAATACTGGAAAGAAAGACCACAACGTTGTTTCTTTTTAATCACGTCATAGCTCGTTTTGGTGTTCCCCAAGCTATTGTCACTGATCAAGGTAGTCACTTTAGGAATTTTATGATGTCTGAACTTATAGAAAAGTTGGGTCTTCGCCATGATAAATAACACCTTATTATCCACAAGCTAATGGTAAAGTCAAAGTGATCAACAAAGATCTTATAAATATACTTCGATCGATGATAGGAATTCATAAATCAAGTTGGCACACAATGTTGTTTTCGGCATTGTGGGCATACCGGACATTTGTCAAATCCGCTACTGGGTTTACGCCTTTTCGGTTAGTCTATGGTGTGGAATCCATTCTTTGCAAGATACCAGATATATAAAATATGCAGAACAGAAATGAAATGCTAGAAATGACAGAATAACAGTAAAATATCCAGCATAATCTTCACAATACACAGAAATGATATAC
>JZKD02S1776690.1:85264-96154 GCA_000966675.3 Picea glauca | reverse complement strand
TCTAGTAAGCTGGTGAATGTCGTCAGCATGGATTGGATACTACCTATCCAACCAAAGACTTATGTCATGCACCCTGTTGATCAGGAACTTGGTGCACCGTGCAACATCGCCAGTGGTACCAAACACTGGTAAGTCTTTGAGGTTCATGATAGTTGAGTTGAAGAGGTTGATGAATTCAGGCTTTGGCACAAACTGCATGCCTCCCAACTCATCTGGAAAGATACTCCAGAAGATGTTTATGTTCATTTGAGGGAACAAGACTGGATCTGTTAAGTCAAGATCAAGGAGCTTGACCTGCACCACCTTCCCCTTGAGATCACCCACGACCTCGACTTGAGGGTCTCAGGGATCATCTGGTACTGTGTCTTTGGACATGGTGCCTTAGATTTCTGTAGCTCTCAGAATTGTGGGCTCTGAGTTATCAACAAACTATGTGGTGAAATAAGGATTGGGGATCACAACTACGAGTTTCAGGATTGCACAGGCTTGCTCGCTCTACAGAATTCAAAAATCGCTAAGTTATTTCTGAAAACAATGTGTTTTGCAGTGAGTTCTCAGAGCCTTATAATCGGGCTTAGCCGTCAAGTTCAATAATAATTGTTGTTCATCATGACACTTTGAATGCAACTTGGATCTAAGTTTTCCGATGAGACGGTTTAACGGGGTAAATCTTGTTGGGAGATTCTGGCATTTACTTGTGCAAGTTGGAAAGGGACGTGGCTGATTTCAGACCTTTTCATTTGACAGATGGGAATCCTGGCGTGAATACCGATGGAATCTTCGTGTATCGCGGCTTTATGGCTTAACTAAATTCAAACAGGGTACCGTAATAGCAATAAAGGCTGTGACTAGACTAGGTTCGTGTGGCACATGGACTCAGATTGTGTTCAGATTCATTCTTCCTCCGACCACAAAGGGGTCCCCATCATATTAATGACTATCATTAATGGGTTCTTTATGCTTCTGATCCTGTGCTACTGAGTAAGAAGTTCTACATCAAACAATACTTAAACAGAAAAGGAAATTAACTACATGTCGCAGTGCAACACTGCACACGTCGACTTTATTAGCTGAATTTACAAAAATTGCAGAAAACTCAAATCTGTCTACTATAAATTCTCCTTTAGACTAAAGCAACAATCCTTTTAGCTCAGTTCTGAGACATATAGGGTTTCAGGCGAGCGCCATTCATACCATCCAGTTGCGCAAGTCTGACCGCTCCAGAAGGTTGGATCTTCGCAACTATAAATGGTCCCAACCAATGCATGTGCAACTTGCCAGGATGCTTCTGGTACCAATTGTCATAGAGACCTTGTCTCCTTGCTCAAATACTTTAGTTTTAATGTGTCTGTCATGCCAATATTTTTGCCTTGCTTTCTCAACCAACTAATGGAAGTCTGCTAAAAACCTAGTCTCTTCAAGTTCTTGTAACTCCATGAGTCTCTGCGTAAATAATTCTTCCGCCGACATATGGGTGATATGTGCAATGTACAAACTCAGAGTGATGAATTCTATAGGCACCACAACATCTTTCCCATAAACTAGCTGAAATGGCGTGTACCTGTGGAGTTTCTTTGTGGTTTTTCTGTAAGCCCATAGTATTGTTGGAACTCTGTCATCCCAATCCTCCCGGTTAGGGCAACAGACCTTCATTAACCCTCTCTCCAGAATCTTGTTGAACGCTTCTAGTGTTCCATTGTCTTGCAGGTGGTAGGGGCTCCTTTTTTTCTGTTGGATCAAAAAATCTACTGTAAACTTTGCAATAGTGCTACTAATAAAATGAACTCCCTAATCACTAGTTAGACTCCTAGGACATCCAAATCGAGTGATAATATTCTCAAAAATGAACCTAGCAGCAGTATCGGTCGAGCAATCCTGAACAGTTGTTGCCTCCACCCAATGTGTAAGGTATTCAGTTGCGATAATAATGTACCTAGCCTTTGAATGCTTAGTTGTGGGGTTGATCAGTCCAATGAAGTCAACCACCCACTTCTCAAATTTTTGTAGAGCTCGAAATGGTTGAATTGGTAATTCATCTCATCGTGACAGCTTACCCACTCTTTTACAAACGTCGCATGATATATAATATACCTTTGCATCTTTGAAGAGATTTTCCTGCCATAGTCCATCTTGGAGGAATTTTTACGCAGTGGCCTTTCCTCCTACATGACCTCTCGCAACTCCACCATGGCACTCCCACAGTATATCCTGTCTTTCATGATCTAATACACATCTCTCGAGGATACTATCTAGTCCCAATTTATACAATTACCCTGCAATTAACTGATAGTCCGTTGCTCTAACCACCATATGGAGTTTCTGGGTTGCAAAATACATTTCTGGGAAGGCTCATGTTCTTAAGAATACTTCTATGTCTCATAGGTACTCTGGTATGGCCTCAACCCGGAACCAATCTGCATCTAGGAGTTGATCGTCAACTGCTCTGCCACTTTCCACTTCAAAAGAGAATTCCTGAAACAGTAGCAACCATCTACAAATTATCCCTTCTAACATAGGTTTGTTAACTAGATATTTCAATGCAGAATGATCAGTAAAGAACTTAAAATGAGAACCTAACAAATAATGTCTAAATTTATGCAAAGCATAAATCATGGCTAAACCCTCCCTTTCTGTCATTCTGTAGTTGTGCTTATCTTGCGACAACTTGTTTCTCACAAAATATATAGGATGATCCATGGCTCCATCTCTAGGTTGCACTAAGATACATCCTAAGGAAATACCTGAAGCATCTATGTGGACGTGAAATTCATTTTCCCATTTTGGGAATATCAGAATCGGTGTTGTGTTGAGCTTCTCCTTTAGGGTCTTGAATGCTTTATCACATTTTGGGACCCAATGGAACATTTCATCCTTTTTCAATAGATTTTACAGAAGTGCAGTAATCTCCGCATATCTTCTGATGAACCTGCGATAGTACCCTGTGTGTCCGAGCGTGGATCACAACTACTTAGCACTTGTAGGTGGCGGCATGTTCACAAAGACCGCAACTTTGGCTGGGTTTACCAGTACTCCCTCTAAGCATACTATGCGGCCCGATAAATTTCCATGTGGTACACAGAAGATACACTTTTTGAGATTCAATGATATATGCAATTCTCTACATCTGTCAAACATCAAACATAACAACGCTACATGTTCCTTCAGAAAACTATATATCGTCCAATCATCCATATAGACTTCTATAAACTTGTGAATAAATTCTCTGAAAGCGGCTATTACAATCCTAGAGAAAATTGCAGGGGCAGTTTTTAAACCAAATGGAATCACATTGTATGCAAAAGACCCCCGTTATGTTATGAATGTGGTCTTCCTTTTTTCCTCTTCAACAATCCTTACTTGGTGGTACCTTGAAATTCCATTTGTAAATGAGTACGCTTATTTCCCCGCAACTAGTTCTAGCACCTTATCAATAAAAGTTGTTGGAAAAGGGTCATGTACACAAACAGAGTTAAGGATTCTATAGTTTACATAGACCCCGATGTCCTCTATTCCTTTCTTTCTCTAGATAAATGTTGGGCTGATCCATTCTGCTTCTACCACTTCAAAGATAAGGCCAGCTTCCAACATCTTCTCTATCTCCTTCTTAACCTTCTCTTTTACTCTAGGGTTAAGGCAGTATGGCCTATGCCTCACAGGATTTGATCTTGGTTTTAATTCAATTTTCATTTCTCCCGTGACTCCTTTGATCCCTTTTAACTCTGAAAAGGTCTTTGGGAACAAGTCCTCATATTCCCTCAACAAACTCTGTATTTCTTGACTAGTTTTCTCATCCCAGTAATCTCCCACCATAGCTATATTAGGTTGCTATGTGGTCCCTATATCGAATTTGTGCAAATTCAATGGGTGATTATAAGAACTATCAATCTGACTGGGTATGATGTCTTGGATTTCTCTTTTCCCTTCTGTCTCTTTAATGGCTAGGTTTCTCAATTCCTCTAAATCATCTGGGCTTTTTGAATATCTTCCAATCTTATAGCATTCTATAGGCTTCTAGTTTGAGGTTAGGTGAAGATTAGTATGAAGTTCTAGGCTATGTCTTGCACATACCACTAGGTTTGATCTCTGATTACTATTGTCTGTAAAAATAAATTCTTTAATTCTCTATAGGACTACTTCAAGCTCAAGGTACTTACTTGTAAATGAGAAATACTTGCAAAAGTGATCTGCCAATGTTTTCCAGTCATTGGTCTGTCTTTTGGTTTCTTCATGTATGAAACAAGCTTTCGAGATTAGACCTAGTGAGTAGGGAAATACCTGAACCCAAAAGAAAGAGGGTATTTCCACAACTTGTCATTGTGTTACACACTGTTCAATATGTATTTTAGGATCAGATTCTCTGTTGAACAGTTGCGTAGCTTGGAAATTCGTCTGCATCTTTGATTCTAGTTGCTCCTTATCTTGAAACCTATATTTTATAGCTTGCTTCACATCGTCCCACTTTCTGAGTAAGGCTTTATGATTGGCCCACCATCTGGCAAGGGTGTCCTAGAGGTATAAATATAGTACTGAGATCATTTGACCCTCCGCTACCTTTTCTTCCATGTTGAGCAGAAAATTGTCAAGGCTTGAGGTACCATCATATACTGGGTGTTCTCTAAAATCAGTCCCAACCTATCTGGTTGCCCTGACAGTTGCGCATCTCCTTGAGAATCTTTCATATGAGGCTTGCTGCCAACTATCAAATTCCAGTTCAGAATCTTCGTCCACCAACTGTATACTCCTCCAACTTACCAATCCATAAATAGTAGGATTTATGTAATATTCTCTTGTTCCTGATGTTACAAGGTACAAATGATACAATTCTTCTCCCTCCATATTGTTTTTTGTTGGCTCCATATATATGGGACCTACATACGGATACAAGGGTTGAACTACCTTGATCCCTTCTGCCTCAAATGCATAGTGTATTTATTTAGGTCGATCACTACATAGTTTTCATAGGCCCAATAAATCCCAAGTAGTGCAGGGTAAGGGTCTTTATCTCCCATGATCTCAATCACCTCAAAGTCAACTATAGTCCTCACTCTCGCAACATCTATTTCCACATTCTCCAATCTTCCTATTGGGAAAATACAATATTGGTTGGCCATCCTTAGTTGGATTGGGGAATATGTCAACTGGGGTTTTCCTAGGGCTTCCCAAGTCTTTTGAGGCAGAATGTTCACATCAGATCCTAGATCTAACATAACATCCTTAATCTCAAATTCGTCTAACCGGGCTACTAGTCTGAATTATTTTCTAGTCCGTACTTTCCTTCTCTACACTCTCTAAGTAATCTTCTCAGGAAGATTAGTCCTTATTCCTGCTTCTGTGGGTTCTTCATTCCCTAAAAATAGGTATAGTGCATTGCGCAACTTATCTGTTAATTGGCCATTCCTGAGAATATCAGAGAATAATTGAAACCAAAGTTCGACTGCATTTTGAGGTTGCTCAGGTTGTCTCGGTGCGACTACAGGGTTTCTGGGTGCAGGGGGTGAAGCAGGGACTTGCACAATCTTAGGGTAAACAATAGGTTGTGGGGGTTTCTCTTGCATCTCAAGGATAGGGATATTCTGAAATACTTCTATGGAATTTTCAAAGAACAACTTTTTTTTAGAGGGTCATACATGTCTTCTTTAGGTTATGATTTCTGGATCTGAGGTAGATTATCAGCATCAACTCCTATCTTTTCTCCTCCTCGAGTGACGATATTGAGGTTGGGAAATTTTCCTTTCATAACTCTCTTGATTTTTGAACTGATGATGTTAGTTCCTCGTTGACATACCCGATCTTCCCATTTGCAATTAATTATGGGCAGTCTTCAATTGCATGCCCATTGGTTCTGCAGTGAGCGCACCATGGTCACCTCAGATGAGGAAATTCTCTCGCCATATGGCCTTTCTTATCACAGTTATAACCTCTACTTGGCCCTCTTCCCCTAGTTCTTCCTCCTCTGAAATCTCCTCTGACTCTACCTCCTCGACCTCTTCCAAGTCCCTGAGGGTTTTCATTCACTCTAAATGTTGTTCGGTCCAACCTGTCTGCAAGTGCATCCAACACTCTACATTGATTGGTAGTGTGTGTGGTGGATGTGCAAAACTCACAGTGTACAGTATCTGGTACTGTCAAATATTTCTACATAATGGGGCATTGTCTCAGCCCATGCCCATGGATTCAACAAATCTCACAATACTCAATTGTTGGTGTTGATTGGATCCCTGGAAAAGCATGATATGGGGTGGGGTTATGGAATGGTAATTTCGCAGATACTTGCGTAACTCCTCCTGTGGTTCCTCATTAGGGTCCCATCGGATTCTGAGGAGGTCCCTCATTCTTGGACATTCAGTTACCAGATTTCCTTCTGTGTAACATCCAGTACACCAGACATGAGGTCGTCCTGGTCTCGGTATCGTTAATTCTTGAATATTTTCTGTAAGCGTTGATATTTACCCTTGTATTTGCACCAAATTTTCCTCTACTAGGGGTCTGGTCACTCTTAGGATCCTAGAATATCCCGCCATGGCTTCAATCTTCATTGATTGTTCCAAGGCATATGTCGAAATGGTTATCCGTTGTTGCGTTAGCAGAATCTGTGTCAAAGGTAGCAATCCCTGAATATACCATTCTCTTTGATGTTCCTCACAGATTGGATGTGCTAACCTCCCTATCACATCTTTAAACTTTTGTTTGTATTCCCAGGTTGATTCACCTTCCCTTTGTTGAATCTTGCATAACTCAGACAGAGCCTGTTGCTCTAACTGAGGTAGCTTGAAATCTGCTATGAACCTTTTTCGTACTTGGCCATGTCTGAATGCTTGACCTTGCATTCTTGGCACTCTTGGCTCAATAATATTCATGTACCATTTGAGAGCACGAACTCTCAAGGTAGTCTGAAAATCAACCAAATTATTCACGTTCAGAGTCCCTCTAGATCTCTAGATTTCTTTGCACAAGAACCAGTGTTGCTCCACATCTTCATCTCCCTTACCCCATAATTCTAGGTATCGGGAAATCGAACCTCCTGTGTGACCAACCATTGTTGATCTTGGTGCTCCTATCAAAATGAAACCTAATGGTCCTGCTTACGATCTACCAGGGGATCCCAATATCCTCCATGTACTCGCACTTCCTTGTTGTGACTGACTAACTAATTGTACTGGAATAGAACTAGCATAAGAGGGTATTATCGAACTTACCACTTGTATAGAAGACACTTGGGGTATGGGCGATTCGGGGCTGGCGCCACTAGCTTCGGGGCGGTTTTCTTTGATCTAGGGTGTCTCGTTTTCTTCCTCTAGAGCAGTATCTTTGGCTAGATTCCCAATATTTTTTGTCATTGGGGTTGAATCTTCTCTTTCTTCTTCAATATCCATGTTGGCTTCCTTCTCTCTTACTTCTACACCTTCTCCTTCTTGTCCACCCTCCTGGGGACTTCTTTCTCTCTACGCTTCTCTCTCACTTAATCTTTGACTGGTCAGTCTTTCCTGTCTTCTCATCTTCCACATCTCTTCCATCTGTGTTTCCTCTACTTCTCCTGGTATGACTTCTTTCCGCAACTTCTCAGACTGTCTTGCTACTTTCTTTATCTTGTTGTGCCACCACTTCTCAACTATGGCGGCTCTTTTCAAGGCTCGGTCATCTCTTGAGTCCCTTTCTTGTTGTTTCCCCCACTTATCAAAGAACCCTTCCCCTCTCTCAGTCCATGAATCCACCCCAACCTCACCCTACCCCAAGCAAGGGTGTTTATGTTGCCATCTCAGTCGGGGACACAGTCAACATCCCCTCTTCCATCAAGAAAACTTTAATCCACGGGGGGATTTCTCTCAATAGTCTTCCCCTTGCATATTTCTTGAAATCCACCTCAACTCATGAAAAATATTGGTGATTCTCGGTTGCAAACTAAATAATGTATCCTTCTAATGTGGTATTGACACAGAAATCAATCGCTCACATGACTAGACAATCCAATTGATGAAGTGCTGCAATCTTTTTCGTATCCCAAGTACAGGTCCTCTTGACTCGTTCTTGGAACTCTGGAGCTTCTTGGAGCCTATCTATCCAGTGGAAAAATTCTTCCAGGAACTTAACCCATAATATCTCATACTAGTCGCTCCATCTTTCGGAGTAAAGGACTACCTCTGGAGTATCTTTCATAGATTTTCCCCTTAGCTCCACTTCTTTCCATATGAAGGTGTCGCAATTTCTCTCCCACCATTGGTCAATATTAGATCTGTGAATCTGTGGAATCATCCTACCTACAGGTTCCCTTTTACCATAGGTCCCGACAACAGAACCATTTTGTTGGCGCAAGATGATTAGACCATGGTCCTTCTCAGGTTACCAACAAAAGTTATCATGTAGTCTAGAGCGTTGGTAGTTTCATCTCCTCTGAAGAGAAGAAGTCTCACCTGAAGCATTGTTGAGACAAAAGGATAGGGAAGGGCAAGAAGAATACTTAGGTGGGTTCACAGAACCTTCAAGATTCATCCTGATCTTACGCAAGACATCTAACTATAGAACAGATCTGAACTCATATGCGCAAGAACTGAAGCTACTTATGTTGCAGAAAAGCATTCAAACACATAAACATCATGCAGATCTTATGAAACATAAAGAAGTAATGTAAAGATACAATGCAATAATATAAACACAGAATGATGCAACATATTTTGAAATTTTGGGTCCTTCTCATATATTATCTTCATATCTTTTCCAGTTACAACCTCATAATTACAAAGTAGTTCTTTGTTACATAATCATGGCTTTGGACCCATGTTGCAGAGTTCTAATTCCCAAAATGGTGTACAAATTACATTACAGAACTCAAAATCTGACTTCTCAATAGTAGACAACAACAACTATGACCAAAACATTACACTTGCGATATTAACCAACCCTTTTACAATTATGTTCATCTTTATATATAATCTAAGTCATGTCTTATGGCTTTGGCTTGCACGCTTTCTTGTTCTGTTACAACTGATTTTCCTTTGCTGGCGTTGCGTTGTCCTTTTCGCAACTAATTTATGTTACTTCTCCTTTCTCTGATGTCTAGCTTCTTTTGTAGCTTGCACAACTCATACTAGGCCAAAACTGGGATTGTAATCCTTCTTGCGCAACTTCTCATCCAAAAATGAAGGGCCCAACACAAACCTAACTACCATGGTATTTTAACTCCCATAAAGAAATTATCAGACTCTTCAAATAAAGAAACCCTGGAAATTGGGCTAAAGAAAAATGGCCAATCACCTTGTGACCCTTGATTTCTAACTACCCAATCTCTTGCATAGAGATTTACAACACCTTGACACTATCAAACCGCACTACATGCAACAGAGAATATTGGAAAACAACCAACAAAGGAGACATTCATGAAGAGAAAGAAAACATGGGGTTGGATCCTTCAGCTCTAAGAGACAAATTCATGGGTTGTTGATGCATATCAAAGGTAGAGGTAACCAACCCTCCAAGTCACTAAAATACTCTCCAATTCGTTAATGTACATTCATAATATAGCTCAATAAAAGGTTATGGAAGAGTAAAATATATTTTAGAAAGATTTAAGACTTGCTAAGTTAAAGTCTCTCATATAGAGCTACAACTTATTTTGATATAATTGTAAGCTTTCTAGATTTGAGATCCGACTTGACAAACTCTCTCACTACATATCCAATTACAACGCTACCACCCACAATAACATATTTAAAAATATTTTCTGCCATCACAATGTTAGATGGAATGAATCAACAGAGTGTTGAGGGAACTCAAAACTCACACCATGTCAAACACTAGCAATTTGTTGTATCTCTAAAAAAACATTAAAACATTGTAAAGCCTAGTTAAAATTCCTTCTCATTTCATAACAACATTTTCTTCATTCTAATAATCAAGCTAACTATAATGTAAGTCTCATGTTTACATGTTAAAAAATAAATAAATAAATACACATACACATGTACATACACATGTACATCCTTGGAATAAAAATACACTTCATGTACATTTTTATTTCAAGGATGTACATGTACTTGAAGTAAATTTTTATTCAAAAGATGTGGATGTGTATGTGTCTTGGATGTGCATGAAGTATATTTTTATTTTAAAGATGTGTATGTGTGTTTTGTTATTTTATTATTTTATTAAGGAAACATGAAATTTACATTATAGTTAGTTAGTTTGGTTATTGGTTATCATAAAAGTGTTAAGAGGGATATGAGGGTGGGGGAGATATTATACAAAACATAAGTGGGGTGGGCTGAGATATTATGTAAAACACATGAGGGTGGGAATGAGAAGAGATATTAGGTAAAACATAAGTAGGAGTAGAGGGATACTATGCAGAAAAGGTAGGACATCAATATGATTGAACTTTGAGATTACATAACCAAATTATAGCGTCGAATTTGTCTCATGGAATATTAGTGCATCGGTGACACACCATTTACACTTTTATCTATGTTGAAGTTATCCATGACAATATGCATTTTACACTAATGATCTGTTGTATTATACAAATCTAATACATTGATAAAATTTGCACACTCATATTTATATATTTATTTGGGAAAATTAGGACTCCTTAAATAATAAGCTTAAATTTGATTCATCATTATAGTTAGCACTCCAAATTGTGTGACAAATTGTGTGAGTAGCTCATAGTACAATAAACTCTCATAATATGTTTACATATCCTTGCTTATTGGTTTGCAATTCATCATTATAATAATTACTCTAACTTAAAAGTAAAACACGAACAATAGACTCTGATGGTATGTTTACCTATTTTTACTATGTCACCAATATTTTCCACATGTTTATGAGTGATGAAAACATATGGAAAATTTAACTCAATTAGTCTCCTTATTCAAGTTGAATAAGGAAATCATACAA